>JAJOOJ010004658.1:0-63794 GCA_029582625.1 Solanum boliviense | reverse complement strand
AAAGGGCATAACTCGCTCATACGAACTCAGAATCGAGCAAACTCGGTGGCGTTGGAAAGATCGTTCCAAGGGCTTTCCAAACATAACTGGAACTACTCTTGTATCATCCTGAGCTAGGAGTTATGACTATTCAAAGTTGGCCAAAAACTCACTGATTTCCACACTTGGCCGAATTTCCAGATTCTGAATTTTTTTCCAAAAATGACTACTTCCAATTTCAAGCTTCTTCATATTCATTTTAAATTGTCGGATGTTACAATAGATAACTCGAACCCATGTGGTATCAACGAAGCTCCTGTTGATAACCCTTAGTACATGTATCTACATCATGAAAGGATGCAGGCCAAATGGCTCAATAAGTGAATGTACAAGCATTTATGGAGAATTCTAAAGCATGACATTAACTTGAACTTGATAAGAACAAAACATACTTTCCTCTTTTCAAACTTACTCAACTCAAGGAATACTCAAGGATAAGATACTCAACTCAGTAATAAGATTCTCAACTCAGTGAAACTCAACAATAAGGTACTCGACACAATGAAACACAGATCAACTCAAGATACTCAACTCAAGAATACTCAACTCATGATACTCAAAGGTAAAACAATAGTAAAAGATGTAATATATATGGAAAGCTATAAAACTGTAAATAACAACTCAATGTATTAAAAAACACAATATTACTCAATGTGTATATAAAAATACAATATAACTCTATGGGAATTTCGCTAACTGAGAACCACCACTATGAGCCCTAGTGATGATACAATGTCTTGCCCACGCTGTCAGAACTGTCCTATACTTTGCCATCATATAAAACACCTTAACTAAGTGGATCCACTAGTCTATGCTAAAAAGAACTAAGGAATCATCTAAAAATAATTATCCTTTTTATCCATGATGGCTACATGGTTTATGAATACTTAATTTATTATGAACTCGCTTCCCCATATCGGTTCTCAATACTACTCCCAAAATATACTAAACTCATATGTTTTTACAACAAAACTCTTTCTTTGGTTTGAGATAATTACTCAAAACTTAGCTTAAAAGCTCTCTTGGAAATCGGTCTTTCCTTTCTTGCTCAAATGTGAAAACATTTTAACTCTTGGGAATACTTAGTTCGCATATAATCTTTGAAGAAATGAACACTACTCTTACTCTTTACTCAACTCAAAGTTTAAGTCTTAAAAAAAGGTTAAAACGTTTGTAAAAGACTTCTTAAGATATGGGTCATGCAAAATTATTGTCGGGAATGACTCAATGCATGGTTTTCAATAATCATAGATAAAACTCAAAACTTGGAACTCAAGAACTTCAATGATACTACTTATTTCAATAATGCTCAACTTGGAGGGTTCATGCAGAATTATGAGCATGAACTACTCACTCAAGGACTCAAAGATACTTCTCATCTCAAGATTGTTCGACTTATAGGGTTCATGCGGAATTATGGGCATGAACAATTCAACTCAAGGACTTCATGGGTAACATGTAATAGTCCCATGATTAGAAATATAATCTCAAAGGGGATTAGGAACTCAATACTTAAGACTTAGAACTTGAACATACTACTCCTCTCAATGACACTAAATTTATGGAGTCCATGCAGAATTTATGGTCATGAACGACTCGACTCAAAGGTCTACATAACTACATGGAACTCATGTATACGACTCTTCTCATTCTCTTACTTACTCCCTCAAAACTTAGTTGAAATCAATAGTTGATCTCAAAGGATTCACAATTGAGCTCAAAGTCCTTCATGAACTATACTTTTAACTCTCTCTGGAATGTGAATTATAAATTCAAGAGTTATGGTTCATGATATGAACGATCTCGTGATGACAAAGTAGACTCATGAATACAGTCTTATCATTCTCATACTCACTTGCTCGAGTCTTGAAACAAGTTAATAGAAGTTGTAGAACACTCCACGAAAGGACTCAAAGGGACTTTCTTAGAATGTTTGAAAGAATTCTCAAAACGATAACTCTTAACTCTACCTTAAATTTGAATTATGAATTCAAGTTTATGATCATTTTATGAATGATTTCTAGGTGTTTAGAAGTAGCTTATAGTAGTTAGAATCGAAAAGGAGTGAAGGTACCCTTCGAAAGAACTCAAACTGAGTAACCAATTGCAAACTGGATAGGGCAGGTTACCCTGGGGCTATGAGTGGCGCGGGGCACCAGCCCCTAAAATTTAGAGCATACTTTGGGGTGCTCTGGCTGGCACGATGTGCCAGACCCCAACCCAGGAAATTCGACGAATTTCTTTGCTCATTTTCTCATCCTAACTCGTCTAGAATCAAATGGTTTCTTTCTGAATCACTTGGATTCGGTTCCTTAACTTAAATACACTCTAATATACTCAATACAACCCTCAAAACACTCACATTCATCTCAAGAACTGATCAAAACCCCAACAAAATAGGATTTAAAATGAACTTCAAGAACACCTATCAAGAACTCATGAAGAACTCTAATCTTTCAACTTTAAAAATGAAATTTGCACTAAAAATAACATGATTGGCGTGTGGGTGAACAAGCCCAACACTATGGAAGCTTACATACCTCCTACAGATTAAAACCATGGAGAAAATCTACAACAAAATGCAAGACTCTCGACTAACGCTTTGATCCTCTCCTCTTTTCTCCTCTCTTCTCTTTTTTTCTCTTCTTGAACTCTCAACTAAAACCCTAGGCGTGTATTAGGATTATATAATTGAACCTAATAGGATTAGACCCTTAAAATATTGCTAAAAATGAATTAAATCTTATTGGGTAAGGAAAAGACCAAAATACCCTTTACTATTTTCGAGTAACTTTCCTTAACAGGACAACTTGACTTCAGAAGGGCATAACTCACTCATCCGAACTAGAAACTTAGAAAACTTGGTGGTACTAGAAAAATTATTCAAAGACCTTTCATTGGGTACTTTGTAGCCCACCTAACTAATCTTGTACTGAAAGTTATGATCGTTTGAAGTTGACCCAAAACTTAAAGGAACTTAGGAATGACTTGAATGAACTCAAGATTAGTTGGGCACTAGGGCTGACCTTAGCACAACATTCCACCCGCACACTGATGGTCAGTCGGAGCGTACTAGTTAGGTCCTTAAGGACATGCCGCAGACTTGTGTTTTAGAGTTTGTTGGTCATTGGGACCAGCTCTTGCCTTTGGCGGAGTTTACGTATAACAACAACTACCATTCTAGCATTCACATGGCCTCATTCGAGGCCTTAAATGGTAGGCGTTGTCGATCTCCAGTGGGTTGATTTGAGTCTACAGAGACTAGGCCGCGGGGTACGAATTTGATTCAGGAGGCTTTGGACCAGGTGAGAGTGATCCAGGATAGACTCAGGATGACTCAGAGTGGGCACCAGAATTATGCGGATTGGAGGCATCGACCTTTGAGATTCTCTGTCGTTGATCGGGTATTCCTTCGTGTGTCTCCCATGAAGGGCGTGATGAGGTTTAGGATACGGGGCATGCTTAGTCCCAGGTACACTGGGCCTTTTGAGATACTCCAATCAGTTGAGGAGGTTTCTTATGAGTTGGCCCTATATTGAGTCCACAAATTGGACTCAATTAGGGTTATATTTTAAGAGAAATTGTGTCCTCAAATGCTTATTTAATCTCAATATCTGGGGAAAACCCTTAAGTTTCAGGTATTTGAATATTGAAGGAGTGCATGGACACTAATTCGTAAAAAAGAACGAAAAGGCTGAAAATAACGAAGAAAATAAAGGCTTGAGGATCGCTGAGTCCACTTGGTGAGTCGCCGAAGGGTCTCACTTTGCCTTTTGTTGCAGTATGTTGAGCCTTGAAGGAAAGAATCAAGTCGGCGGAAAAGGGGAGCAGTAGGCGCATCACCGAGATGTTTCGCGAGGTAGTACTATGTGGCCCAATGACCCAGAGCACGATGATTATGGTGAAGGATGGTGCAAGACGGCGATGAACTACATTAAAGGGTGAATCACCGAGTTGATCGGCGATTCCGACTAATGTCACCAAATGATCCGCTGCAACACAGATTTCTTTAAAACTATAAATACTCATAGAGAGTTTTAGCTTAGTATCAGATTTTTAGTAAAATATTTTTAGTGTGAAACAATTAATATAATTTTAGTACTTTTTATTTTTTCTCTGAATTTGAGAGTGTTTTGAAAACTTGAAGAAGAAGAGGGTTTCATCTCGAAGGATTTGGACTTGGGTCTCTTGGATTCTTCATTATTTGCATGTAACAATACTTAAATCTTCATATTTATTTGAATGCAAGCTCATTTTAGGTATAAATTTCTATCTCTTGACGTGTGGCTAAAAACCCCAATTCTTGGGGTGTGATTTAGCGAATATGGGTTAAGATTTGGGTTAAGATTGTTGTTGGGTCTTGCTTGCTAATAGGTTAGATGTATTTTAATGGTGATTACACCTAGTAATTGTGGGTTAATTTAATGGGTTTGTAGATGCAAATACAAAACCACCCATGTGTTTTCGACTTGCACAAGAGAGAGTTCGCGAAACCAAAACCGCTAGCATGATAGCCTAAGGAGTGGGTCGACATGAGGTTCAGCCCGAGAGGGTGAGCCCTTGTGCCATATCCTAAAACTCAGTTTGAGAGAGTGAGTGGGGTAAGGCGTATGCTGGTCTTCATGCGGCAAGTGGGTTGTCGAGAGGAACCCATTTCAAACGGGGTAAGTTGCTCGAGAGAGAATTTATTCCCACATATATCTTAGCCTAGTCACTATTACTCTACAAATTTTCTATCGAAAGCATGTACCCAATAATTTAGATTAACCCCTATTTTGGTCACATCCCAAGAATCCCCTCTCATTTATAGATTTGTTTCTTATTTCTACTGTTTTTGCTATACTTGTGACAAAACCCCCAAATAGATATTTGACACTTTTGTGTCCCCCTTTAACTTACAATGATTTTAATCGTTAATGTCTTTTGCTATGACTATTTAGAACGGAATATTATTTTTCTATTAATTCTTGAAACCACTCCCTTGGGACTCGACCCCAACCCTTGGTTGGGTTATTATACTATTGCACGATCGTAGACACTTGCATCGGAAGTTATGTCGTTGATTACGCAAACATCAAAAAGGCACCGCTGCCGGGCATTGGTGTTACTTGAGAATTCTTTGATTAGTAGAATTTTTGTTCTTATTAGTTGTAGTCTACTTACCTAATTTTTAGTTTTGTTTGTTTGTTGTGTGAATATTTTTTAAAGTATGAGTGTTAATGGTAGCAACGGTAGCTAGGAAGGCCACCAAGATGACATCAGAAATCTCAACAATGTCCAGGAACCCAACATCAATGGCACCCATATCATGGGAGGTGTTGGAGACATCCGTTTACCCCCAGCCGAGGGAAATGCAGTGTGTCACATAACGAGCATCATGTTGCAACTTTTGCAACTGAAGGGACTTTTCGGCGGACTGGCTCATAAGGATCCTCATAAGCATCTTTGAAACTTTGTAGATGTGTGTGAACCATTCTCGTTCAAAAACATCTCTCAGGAGTCGGTTCAGTTAAGGCTATTCCCTTTATCGTTGATGGGAGAGTCTTACAAGTGGCTAGCTGAGCTACCACCTGAATCCATCACTTCTTAGGAGGAATTGGTGACCGCATTTCATGTGCGATTTTTCCCTCCCTCAAAGATGATGTCTCTCTGGGACAACATCCAAAGCTTTGAAGTCTAGAAGGAGAGCCTCTGCACGAAACTTGGCTAACGTTCAAAATATTGGTGCTACAATGCCCAACCCATGGTTTGTCAGACAACGTGCTACTTCAATACTTTTACTGGAGTTTAGATTCAGTTAACAACGGTGTAGCTGACCAAATCTCGCATGGAGACTTAATGCAGTAGCTGTATGTAGTAGTAGCCAAGCTTGTAGATATCAACAGAGCATGGTACACTCGGTAGGACCAAGTCTCCCCTTTCACTTTCAAGCTATCCAAGGAGCAGATTGAAAAAGACAATGAGAGAGACCAGAACATGGCCAAAATCATGACGCAACTTGTTAATCTATCCAAAAACGTCGTGGGGACTAGTGCCTGTGGTGTCAACGCTGTGGGGGTTGGGGTGCTAATACTGA
Source organism: Solanum boliviense (assembly GCA_029582625.1). NCBI lineage: Eukaryota > Viridiplantae > Streptophyta > Magnoliopsida > Solanales > Solanaceae > Solanum > Solanum boliviense. The sequence goes on along the minus strand of JAJOOJ010004658.1, from coordinate 57,679 downwards.
GGAGATGATGTTTGAAGCCTCGTATAATGAGGAGGTAAGTTTTCTAGCTATCCAAGGCGGTGGCTAACGTTCAAAATATCCAAGGCAAAGTGGTAACCAAGGTTGGGCTAGAGATGAAGGTTGGAAGGACCGGGATCATGAATGGAGGGACCGTAATTCAAATTGGAAGGATGGGGAGAAGGACAAATTCGTGCCTCCCCATGTGCACCAGAATCCAAAGGATTCAGACGGTGGTAGGTCTGAGGATATGCTCTCGCGCATCCTCAACAAAGTTGAAGGGTCAGATAAAATGCTCAAAGGCATGAAAAAAGATATGTCTACCCTTAGCCAGACCGTCACCTCTCATTCAGTTTCAATCAAACAATTGGTGACCCAGATGGGTCATATCTCGTCTCACCTAAATTCGAGACAACCAGGGGGTTTGCCTAGTGATACCATGGCTAATCCCAAGAATAAGATATAAAGGTGAACTTGCATCGTGCCATGACATTAACTAATGCGTTGTTTGGGAGGCAACCCAAAACCATTTATTGCTTTCTTTTGCTTTGATAAAATAAAGGTGTGTTGATTGTTCAGATTGAAGTGTTGAGAGTGAACGAAAAATGCAGATTGGTGAGCAATAGATCTAGTCGGCGAGTAGCCGAAAGAATCAGTGAATCTGATCTTATTCGTTGTTTGACTCAAGACATCGTCAACATTGGAGTCTGTAAAACTCGGCAAGTTTTGGAAATTAGTGGCGAATCGTCGACCATGTCGGTGATCACGATAAAAACCACCATTTGGACCCCCCATAAACAATAGGTTCTGTAAATTTTGGCGGAGAAACTTAACAGTTGGCATTCCGCCGAGTGTGTGGCGAGCTTGACTAATGTTGCCGATTGAGTTAAAACTGGACGGTCTTTGCAAACCAAAGGTTTAAAAGTTTCAACTTCCTTCACTTTCCCTCACTTTTTATCTGTCCAAATCCACACTTGTACTCTAGTTTTATATTTCTTACACTTTTGGAGTATTTTGGTTCATTCATTTGTGCGCGGATTAGGATTGCATTGCCGCCTAGTTTCTCAGTGGTATTTCAATCGGTACAAAAGGTTAGCTTCTTAATAACCGTAATTATTTTCCCAGCATTGTACTCATTTGCTCACTCGTCGATATTTTTAAAATCTGCTGAACATCCCTGATTGGATAGAATTGGCTAAGTGTCGATTGTTACTCGATAATCTTGCTTAAACTGTGAAATCTTGTTCTCCGATATATCTAGTCGAGTTAAATGTTTGGTGGGTGGTATTCGTATGTTATGGGTCTTGGTTAAATTTGTACTATTTGTACTTAAATTGTGTTTTTGGGGGTTGCGAGGATGATTTCGAAAAAAATTGGTCAAAAGTAGGCACTATAGGTGATTTGGCGAGCATTGACGAGATCGCCGAACCACTCCGCAGTTCACCTAAAGACCCATTTCGCCTTTACTATCATGTTTTATTTGTTGTGGCTGCTGTAACTTTCGGCGAAGAGTACAGGATCGCCAAGTGCATTCGGCGAATCGCTGAATAATACTTTACTCGCCATTTGTCTACACCCCTAACTCCTTCGGTACTGTGGCCTTCGGCGGATTGTCTATGGCTCACCAATTGTATTCGGCGGCATGCCGAATGGATTATCTAGTCTTTTTGCTAAGGAAAGTCTTTGTTTTGTTTGTCGAATATGTTCTAAAAGTATATCAAAGACTTTACAGACATGTCCAGACCAAAAGTTGTTGCAAGAAGGAATATGCCACCCAGACACATAAGAGTACAACAATTCAGAATAACTGACAAGTATGAGGCGAGTTCCAGTAGGAAGTTTCATCGTGACCCTGCTGTCCCTTCATGGGCTCGAGGGTTCGTCAATGCGATACATGCCTTCAAACCAGCTCATGATTTGGATGACATGGTTGAGGCAAACATCGGTACAAAAGTTGAGCAGAGAGATAAGAAAACAAGAACCTGAAGCAAACTAACAACACTCCGAGCACTGAAGCTCAGACAAATGGAGCAACTGCTTAAACAGGATCCCCCTCTTTACCCCCCCTTTGTCTTCCTTTTATTTACATTCGGGATATTTTGTTAAATGCATTTGAGGACAAATTGCTTTTATTTGTGGTGGGGTGAGGCCCACTCCTTTTATGTGTTATTTGTGTCCGTGTTTTGTATATATATTTGGGTTGTTCTGTTAAAAATTGTTTTTACACTGCTTTTCGTGGATGTTTGATCTTATAGCTCCTTTTATTTTATTGTAAAATGATTTTAATTTTGATCCATCCGTCTGAAATTTTTGTCACCTCTCATGTGTTGAATGTGGTTGTTCTTTTGCAAAATTTAAGTCTCAGTTTCTATCAATATCGCTGACTTGAATAGTGATCTCAATAGAACAAACATGAATGCACAGGTACGATGAGGCCAAATAAAGTTGCATAAGCAATATGTGAACTCTTTGCATCTCGTTGTGATTAGCCCTTTTATCAAATTGAGTCTCTTGTAATGATCATTGCACACTAGAAAAAGTGTGGTGTCTTGTTTGACTTTAGTGTCGATGCCTTGTGTGATGAGCTTACTTTGATCCATGTATGTTAGATCCTAGAATTTGCCCCGTTGCGTCGGTCAACTAAGTGATGCTATCTCTTGATATGATCTTAGGCAACTTCTAAGAGTGTGAGCCAATTAGACATATACCTTTTTTGTGACCTACTATGTGAGCGTGTGATTCTCTTTTGAACACCCCTTGAGCCTTACCTTTGTTTGAAAGAAACTTGATGAAACCATAATATTTCTTAATCTGCTACCTATAATCCTCTTGAATTCTGGTTAGTTGAATAGCCAACTTAGGCCAAAAGTCTAAGTTGGGGGTGTGGTGAAAAGAAAAGGAGAAGTCAAGAAGTGCAAGGAAAGTCTCCTCTCACCCATGGATTTAAGAAAAATGGAACTCCTCCATATAAAAAAAAAAAAGAGAAAAAGAGAAAGAAAAAGAAAGTTGTGAAATAAAGGTACAAAAGAAATGGGGTTCTCAAACAATCCATGGAAAGTGAATAATAGGATGACTTATGAGCACTAAAGAGAATGATGAAGGAAAAGGAAAGGAAGTGTTGTGAGCACCACATTTCATGAGGATGAAAGTCACTGAGTCTAAATGACCATACCTTTGCACTCAACCCCATTACAAGCCTTAAAAAGTCATTTTTGATTTTGAATGAGCTGAAACAAATGTTGATTGGAAAATAAGGGCAAACCTATGGGTGAAAGCATGCATCGTATTCTTCCTTGGGAGAGTGAGTGTTGCATTTGATTCCGAAGCTCTTCACTATGAATCATTGTGTGAATATAGAATCATCATTTCTGTGAGAGCGTTTGAACACTATAGTTGAGCTTGAACTTGCATTTAAATCTTTAAGTGCACATTTGATCTTTGTGTAAGTCCATTGAGCCTTGTTGTGTGTATTCATGATTGAGTCTTCTGTAGCACTGTTTGAGACACCCTTTTTGAACGACTGAACTTGAGTTTGCTTGAGGACAAGCAAAATTTTAAGTTGGGGGTGTTGATGAGTCCACAAATTGGACTCATTTAGGGCTATATTTTAATAGAAATTGTGTTCTCAAATGCTTATTTTATCTTAATATCTTATTAAAACCCTTAAGTTTCAGGTATTTGAAGATTGAAGGAGAGCATGGACAGTACTTCGCAAAATGGAACGAAAAGGTTGAAAGGAACGAAGAAAATGAAGACCTGAGGATCGCAGAGTCCACTTGGCGAGTCACCGAAGGGTCTCACTTTGCCTTTTGTTCCAGTGTGCTGAGCCCTAAAGGAAAGGATCAAGTAGGCGAAACAGGGGAGCAGTCGGCGCATCGCCAAGATGTTTCGTGAGGCAGTACTATGTCACCCAATGACACAGAGCACGACAATGCTGAAGGATAGTGCAAGACGGCATTGAACTACATAAAGGGGAGAATCGCCGAGTTGATCGGCGATTCAGACTAATGTCCCCGAATGGTCCGCTGCAGCACATATTTCTTTAAAACTATAAATACTTGTAAAGAGTTTTCGCTTAGTATCAGATTTTTAGTAAGAGATTTTTAGTGTGAAACAATTAATATAATTTTTGTACTTTTTATTTTTACTCTGAGTTTGAGAGTGTTTTGAAAACTTAAAGAAGAAGAGGCTTTCATCTCCAATGATTTGGACTTGGGTCTCTTGGATTCTTCATTCTTGGCATGTAACAAGACTTAAATCTTTATACCCATTTGAATGCAAGCTAATTTAGGTATAAATTTCTATTTCTTCATGTGTGGCTAAAAACCCCAATTCTTGGGGTGTGATTTAGAGAATTTGGTTTAAGATTGTTGTTGGGTCTTGCTTGTTGATAGGTTAGATGTATTTTAATGGTGATTTCACCTAGTGGTTGTGGTTTAACTTAATGGGTTTGTAGTTGAAAATACAAAACCACCCATGTGTTTTTGTCTTGCTCAAGAGAGAGGTCGCGAAACCAACACCGCTAGACTAATGGCCTAAGGAGTGGGTCGACATGAGGTTCAGCCCGAGATGGTGAGCCCTTGTCCCATATCCTAACACTCAGCTCGATAGAGTGAGTGGGGTAAGGCATAGGTTGTGCTTCATGTTGCAAGTGGGTGTCCGAGAGGAACCCATTTGAAATGGGGTAAGTTGCTCGAGAGAGAATTTATTCCCACATATAGCTTAGCCTAGTCACTATTACTCTACAAATTTTCTATCGAAAGCATGTACCCAATAATTTTGATTAACCCGTATTACGGTCACATCCCAAGAATCCCCTCTCATTCATAGATTTCTTTGTTAATTCTACTAATTTTGCTATACTTGTGACAAAACCCGCTAATAGATATTTGACACTTTTGTGTCCCCCTTTAACTTACAATGTTTTTAATCGTTAATGTCTTTAGTTACAACTAGTTAGAACTGAATTTTATTTTTCTATTAATTCTCGAAACCACTCCATTGGGACTCGACCCCAACCCTTGGTTGGGTTATTATTCTATTGCACGATCGTAAACACTTGCATCGGAAGTTGTGTCATTGATTACGCAAACATTATCGTACCTCCAGCATTTTGAGCCATCCACCCAATTTTCCATGTCTCGATGTTGCGCCGGTATGTTCCTGATGAGTCCCATATGCTCCAGTATGATGCAGTTGAGTTGGATGACCGTTTATTTGTAGAGGAGCTAGTTGTCATTCTAGCTAGAGATGTGAGGAGATTGCACTCGAGAGCCATTCATGTTGTTAAGGTCTTTTGGAGGCATCGTCTAGTCGAAGAGGCTACCTGGGAGACCGAAAAAGAGATGCGAGAACTGTTTCCCAAGTTGTTTGAGCCTTCTAGTACTTCTTGACCCTTACTTTCGCGGACGAAAGTCCTTTTTAGTAGTGGATATTGTAATGACCCTCCTGGTCATTTCTATGTTTTACTTTCCGTGTGTCATTTCTAATGTTCCTATAGCGACCTCAAGTCATTTATCACTTGATGGGACTGACAGTTCGGTCACCTAGTCATTCATTTGGTTATTGTGCGAGTTAAGTATTTTTGGATCTTATGAACCATTAACGATCATTATCGATCAACAGTTCAAGAAGATGACATCGGAATATAATTTTGACGATTCCATCAGCTCTGGAAGGTTCATTTTAGCCTAGTAGCATGGTCGGCATGACTCCTGAGGTTTTTCAGTGTGAGTCGGTACGATTAGGCATTTTAACTTTAATTTTAAGCCTAAGTTTGACTTTAGTCAATATTCTAAGTAAACGCGCTCGGATGAAAATTCCATTAGCGCAGTTAGCTCCGGAATGTCGATTTTGGTCTAAATTGACCCTTCTTTTGTCTCCCAAGGTTTCCGATATTTTTTCGAGCCCTTTTGTGGTTTTTGAATTAAAATGGTGTTTGGGTGTGGGACCCACTTTTCATCAAGATGACCTCGTATGGAAATTTTTACAGTGCCATTGAGTCTGAAATATCGAGTTTGGTACGGTTGCATATCTTATTTGCGTGCACGGGGTTCCGAACGAGTTCGGAGCACCCCGTCGGAGTTTTTAAGCTTTCGAAAAATATGCAGAAAATCTGATATATAATGCAGAAAATCAACACCCTTTTTGAAACATAAAAACCTCATCTCTCATCCTAATTATGTGATTCAAAGTGCGGGAACATCGTATTTTCGGTGTCTTTGATGTAGGGTGTTCAGAAGTTGTTGTGTGTACGTTGTTTGAGGTAAATTTTGTTATAAACCTGACTGTTAGGCCCTTTTCCGAGTTTTTGTTTTTGGCCTCCTTATTTTGGTCGTATCTCACTCAATTTAGCTCATTTTGGGTGATACGAAGTCCCACGTGTTGGTAATTATCATGGCTACGTCGTGGATTGTTCAAGAAGAGGTGGGCACCATTCGATTCTCATAAATTCCGAGTTTAAACTGTTGTATGTTTTCTTTTAAGTTGATTAAAATGTCATTTTCTTGCATGTTGGGTTTTGCTGCGTTTTGATCCCCGAATTGAATTACATTTTTGAACACAAGTTTAGGGTACTATTTTGGGTCTCTTGGCAGAGTCAAATCTGGACATTTCGGTGCGGGTCCCACTATTCCTTTTTTTACTACAAAATTGACCTGTCTTCGTTTGTTGTGATTTGTGCGTCCAACCGACCGTAATAACGTTGTGATCCTATATTTGATAGAGTGACAATGTTCAAAGGTCCTTCGGAAAGGAAAAGCTCTGACAAAGTGATTTTGAGTGTGCGTGGTTGGCCTTAAGGTAGGCTACGACTTCCTTTCATTTAGATTGAACTTTTATGTGTAAAAGCATGTCGATTGGAGTTAATTGGGGGTGGGTACCAACTTTCTACTTTACTTTGATTAGATACCTTATGTTAGGATCGATTAGCCATATTTCGGGTGTAGTACCATGTTAACTTGTATAGTAGAGTTGCATGTGTATGCACTAAATGCTATTGTATGCTATGTGTTGTATGTTTGTTCATCCTTAACCGTAAGCATGATGTCCTTAGTCTAGGTTAGGCTATCATTGCCTTAGACTTATGACCCGTGTGGGCTGGATATCCTTGACTTTCTGCCGACGTCATTCGGATGACTTAGCTCCTTGTAGACTTGAGTTTGATAGTTTGAGCCTTAGATTAGGCATTATCGCTGCTTTCTGCACTTCTGTATGTTCTCCCTCTAATTTTGCGGTTTTGACACATTCTCGAAGGTTCAGTGTATCACTAAAGGCGTGGGATTGAGATAGTATAGGCTTGGAGCCTTTTATGTGATTTCTTAGAGTGGACGACATTCCACAATGGTTGTTGATGGATCGGATCCTATTGGAGATACCATCACCCCCGGGGTTATTCTTTCTAACTATGTTGGGAGCCTATCGCTGGCTAGGTAGACTCGGTGATTTTGGTGATCACCCTCGAGCCTCTCTTTCTAGTTGGGTTGGGACTGTGCTGCTGGCTGGGTGTCCCCAGGTCGCTCTTTCTAGCTAGGCTGGGAGCTGACTGTATGGTAGGACGACTCGCGATATCTACCTCACCACGAGGTCCCTCTTTCTATGGGCTGGGAGTGCAATATTGGTTGGGTGGAGTCTGATGGATTATCTTGGTCACTTTGGGCTGGGAGCCCGATTTACTTCTTTCTCAATAGACTTAGCTGTTTTGTATACCTGTCGGGTTTATGGGGGTTCGTTGAGGTTTTATTTCAACTTGTGCATAAGTGTACCTTCTGGTCTTATGGGGTCCAGTTAGGTTTAGTTTAGTTGTACTTAGTTTATTTCTGGTATGCTCATGTGCTTTATTCTCATATCCGCTTTAATCTCTCTGTGTCTAGATTCTATCATTTCTTATTGTTTTTACCCTCTTTGCTCAGTCGCCCTTTTAGGTAATTGGATTGAGGAACCAAGCATGGACACTATTAAGCAAAACGGAACAAGGCAACAGAAAGAACGAAGAAATGAAGGCATGCGGATCGCCTAAACCATTAGGCGAATCGTCGAAGGGCCTGGGCCTCGCCTATTGTTCTAGTGTACCAAGCCCTGAAGGAGAAAATCAAGTCGGTGGTAGAAATGAGCAATCGACAAGTCACCGAACGATTCCGTGAAGCAGTGCGCCCAAAGTTAAAGAACTTGAAGTTGTTGAAGGCCAAAACTGAAAGGCGATGATAATGACCAAAGGGCGGATCGCCTAGTTGATCGGCGATCCCGACTTACTGCGTCGAATGGTCTTTAGCAACACATCTTTTGGCGACAATAAATACATTTTTTAAATCCTAGTTTAGTAAGCTATTTTAGAATATGAAGTTTATTATTCAGTTTTAGAGCTTAGAACTGAATTTGGAGACATTTTTCCTTAGCTTTAACGATTTGAAGATTTCCATTTCTAAGAAATTGGAAGTGGGTATTGAAGATTCTTCATCTTAGACATTTGTAAAGACAATATTAATCGTACCCAGTTGATGTAAACACATTTCGGTATCGATATCTACATTTTTAGTATGTCTAGCTAAAACCCCAATTGTTGGGGTGTGATTATGTGATTATGGGTTGATTTTACTGCTGGGTATTGTTAATTGATAGTTTATTCACTATTTAAAGGTGATTTCATTCAGTAATTGTGGTTGAATTTAATGGGGTTGTAGTTGCAAATGCAATCTTATCTTCGTGTTTTTCGCTAACTCGAGAGAGACGTTTTAAAACAAAAATTACTGATTCAATGGTCTATGGGTATTGGGTTGTGATGTGTTCAACTCGAGAGAATGAATCCTAAACCCTTTTCCATACATTCAACTCGAGAGAGTGAATGGACTAAGGCGAAGGCTGGTCTTTATTGCTGGTTATTGGTGTTCGAAAGAAACCAATTTGATTCGTGATAAATTGTTTGACAGAAAGTTTATCCCCACTAAAGTCTAGCTTATTCACCGATTTACTGTTGTTTACTATTAATTTCAATTACCCAGTTGTTTACCTTATCCCATAATCCAATCACATCCCAAGAACTCGTCTCCATATTCGTTACATTTCCATTATTTGCTATTGTGCTTGATAAATACAAAACACTCCTCGATATTTGATCTTGTATCACCCTAAATCTGAGCTACGCTTTATTTCGTAAATGTTTTTAGCTATGATTAACTTGAGCATATTTTTACCTGCCTATTATTTCTCATCTGCGTGCCACTCCCTTGGGACTCGACCCCAACTCACTTAGTTGGGTTATATTAGTACAGAATGATCGTTGACTCTAAGTATTGGATGAAGTGTCTTTGATAGCGTTATTCAATAAAAATGGCACCACTGCCCAAGGAGTGGTGTTATTTGAGAATTTTTAGTTAAGTTAAATTTTGTCCTTGTTAGTTATAGTGACACTTACTTAATTTTTAGTTTTGTTTTACTTGTTTGTGTGTTAAAAACAGAGAGTATGAGTGTGAATGGCAATAATGGCAGCCAAGTAGGCCATCAAAATGACATCGGAAACCTCAACGATGTTAATGGGACTCATGCTAATGACCCCTATCTTATGGGCGATATTGGTCCTGCATTTCAAGTGCGATTTTTCCCTCCCTTGAAGATGATGACTCTTCGGGATAACATTCAGAACTTCAAACGTCTAGAAGGTGAGCCAATTCATGAAACTTTGCGGCGATTCAAGAAGTTCGTGCTCTAATGCACAACTCATGGCTTACCCGACAATGCTTTGCTATAGTATTTTTACCGGAGGCTTGACTCGGTAAATAAGGGCTTTGCTGACCAACTTTCTCCAGGAGGGTTGATGCAACAACCTGATGCCATAACAGCCTAGCTCTTGGATGGCATGACTACAATCAATCAGGCTTAGTACACCCGCAAAGATCAAGTTTCTCCCCTCACGTTTAAATTGACCAAAGTGCAGATGGAGAAAGACCAACCGAGGGACCAGAACATGGCCAAGATCATGACACAACTTGACATTTTGTCTAAAATGTCACGGGAGCAGGTGCTCGAGGTGTCAATGTCGTGGGTGTCGGGTGTGCTAACCTTGAGGAGGCAAATTTTAAGGCTTTTTATAATGAAGAAGTGAATTTCCTAGCCAACTAAGGTTGTGGTTATCGTTCAAACTACCCGAGGCAGGGTGGTAACCAAGGTTGGAATAAGGATGAAGGTTGGAAAGATCATGATCGTGAATGGAGGGATAGGAATCCCAATTGGAAGGATGGGAAGAAGGATAGGTATGTGCCTCCACACGAGCGCCAAATGCCAAAGGATTTGGAAGGTGGCATGTCGGAGGATATGCTCTCTCATATCCTCAACAAAGTTGAGGGGTCGGACAAGATTTTAAAAGAAATGAAAGAAGATGTGTCGACCCTTAGCCAGACCGTTACCTCCCATTCAGTATCGATCAAGCAGTTGGAGACCCAAATGGGTCATATCTCGTCTTATCTTAACCCGAGACTGCAAGTGGGGTTGCTTATTGACACTATGGACAACCGCAAGAATGAGGTTTGAAGGTGGACTTGTGTCGTACCATGAAGTTAACTTAGGTGCTGCTTAGAAGGTAATCCAAGTTTTATCTTCTTTCTTTTTAATTTTGAAATAATGGTGTGTTGAATGTGTAGGTCGAAGTCTGAAAAGTACAGGTTGGAGAGGTAAAGGTCCACTCGGTGCATTGCCGAATGGGTCGGCGAGCCCGATCTAGATCACCATTGGACTCAAGACAATTTCAAATTGGAGTCTGTAAAAATTGATGAACTTAGGAAATTATTGGCGAATTGCCGACCAGGTCGGCGATCCCGACTTTGTCTGCCGTTTTGACCCACACCCTAACTTGAGGTCCTGTAAAACTCGGCGAGGTAAGTAACCACTCGCCGAGTGGTTCGGCGAGCATGACTAATGTCGCCGAATGGGCCAAAACGGAACGGTTTCTTAAAAGGCCAAAGGTTTAAACTTCCAAACTCTTTCACTTTCCCTCACTTTCGAACTTCCAAAACTCACACCCGCACTTTAGCTCTTATATTTTTTGCATTTCTACTATGTTTTGGTCATTGATTTGTGCTCGGAGTTGGAATACAGTGTCGCCTAGCATTTCAATATCATTTTTATCGGCATTAAAGGTTGGTTTTTTGAACCTCGAGTTTATTTTTATTAAAATTTGCACTCATTTGCAACATTATTATCTTGTTGGAGTGTGTTTGGCATCTCTAATAGGATTAGAATGCTTAAATGCCTGATTTATTTTGAGTATCTTGCCCGAAATGTTTTGAATGTTGAAATCCCGTAATCTTGTTCTTTAAAATGAACTAAATTTTTTGGGGATGTGCTTGCATGTTGTTGGGTCCAGTTGGGTGAAGTCTATATAGCCCATTTTTGTGCCGAATGACGTAATTTACCCAATGATAGAGCGAGTGACGTAAGCATTAAGGGCAAAGGTCGTCAATTGGCCAAATTTGAAAAAAACCAAGATAAGTCTGAGTATCGCGGGGCAATGGGTATTATGAGTCATGCTTTAATTTGACTAGTTCTGGAATTGATTTTTTTCGGGGGTTGCTGGGTTGATTTCGAGTAGTTGGGTTGAAAATAGGCACGTTGAGTCATTTGGTGAGTTGGGTCGAGCTCGTCAAACCACGCGGTGGCTCACCGAAGTCCCCTATCTCTCCTTTAAATTCATGATATACTTGTTGTTTGACTCTGTAACTTTTGGCGAGAAGCCTGAGGTCGCCGAAGGCACACGGCGACTCACTGAAAGTCTTGTTGATCGCCTTTTGACTGCACCCCTAAACCCTTTTTGCACTGTAACTTTCGGCGGGTTTGCCCTTGCTCACCAAAAGGCCCTACCCATCGCCAACTTGCTAAAACTTTATAGCCAATCCTTGTTTCAAGCCCGATCTAGCTCGCCAAAGCGATTCAATGACTCACCGACCGATTTGGCGAGTCTGTCTGCAACTAATTTTTTGTGCTTTTGTTTGAATATTTTCTAACTTTTTTCTCGATGCTTTGTAGACATGGATAGATCGAAAGTTGTTGGGAGAAACATACCACTCCGGAAAAGAGCACGAGATATCACAATAAATGAAGTGGGGTCAAATCCCCCCAAAAAGGGAAGAGAAGAACCTCCACCTAGATATAAAGGCAAGGATAAGAAGCCCATTTATGACAGGGAGACTACTCCCCGAGCACCTATATATATTCCTTCATGGGCCAGGGAAATTATACCATTTGAAATTGAAGATTTTTTAAATTGGGTACCTCGATCTGAAGTTATACAAAAGGGTACTTGTTGTAACCTTACTATCTCCCTAAATATAACTTAACATATTCTTCCGCCGAGTAGGACACCTTGACAGGAATGAAATGAGCAGACTTAGTACTCCGGTCCACTATTACCCATATCGAGTCATGTTGCCACCGAGTACATGGCAAGACTACAATAAAATCCATGTTCACATCTTCCCAGGTCCAAGTAGGAATAGCAATATCATGTGACAAGCCACCCGGCCTTTGGTGCTCAACCTTCACATCTTTAAAATTAGCATATTTGGCCATATATCCCGTAATATCTTTCTTTATCCCATTCCACCAATAGACTTCCCGTAGGTCACGGTACATCTTGGTGGCTCCCGGCTGAATTGAATATCGAGAACTATGGGCTTCTTCTAAAATTTTCTCCCTAAAGCTGTCAACATTTAGAACGCTATACCTACCTTGATACTACGGAATTTTCAAGTACTGACTTTTTCAATTCAACCAATATAGGATCAACACTTTGCTTAGAATTTACATCCATCATAAAGGACGATTCAGACCATTATGGGCCATGACACACCCCCTGGTGGAATCCACTAGTTGAACACCTAGCCGAGCTAACTATGCACATTAAGAACAAAATCTTTCTTCTTATCCTCTATTATGAGCCATACTAACCATCGACAACCGACTAAGAGCATCCGTTACAACATTAGCTTTACCGGGGTGATAAAGGACACCCATTTCATAATTCTTTAATAACTCAAGTCACATTGTTTGGCGAAGATTCAAGCCCTTTTGACTAAACGCATATTGAAGACTCTTATGAATGGTGAAACCATCAACATGGACCCAATACAAATAATGCCTCCATATCTTTAAGGCAAGAGCAACCGCCACAAACTCTAAATCATAGGTAGGATAATTCTTCTCATGGACGTTAAGTTGCCTTGAAGCATAGGCAATAATCTTACCATTTTGCATAAGCACACATCCCAACCCAAATCTAGAGGCATCACAATACACCACAAAAGCATTTGAACCTTCCGGTATGGTCAACAACGAAGCAAAAGTAAGTCTATCTTTCAATTTTTGGAAACTTTTCTCACAAGATTCCGACAACAAAAACATAGCCTTTTTCGAGCCTAAGCCATCAAAGGAGAAACAATGGAAGAAAGTCCCTCGACAATCCTTTTATAGTAACCGGCTAGACCAAAAAACTTCTAATGTCGAAAGGAGTTATAGGTCTAGGAGAACTCTTGACCGCATCCATCTTCTTAATATCTACCTCAATACCCTTGCTTGACACAATATGACCAAGGAAATCTACAGACCTAAACCAAAATTCACACTTGCTAAATTTTGCAAAAAGTTGTTCGTCCTTAAGAACTTGCAACACAATCCTCAAATGGTCAAAATGCTCAGTTTCACTCCTTGAATAGATCAAAATATCATCGATAAACACAATAACTAATATGTCTAGGTATTGCCTACACACTCTATTCATCAAGTCCATAAACGGCGTCGGAGCATTAGTCAACCCAAACGACATTACCATAAACTCATAATGACCTTATTGGGTTGTAAATGTTGTCTTCGGAATATCATCCCATTTCACCCTCAATTGGTGATAACCCAAACAAAGATCAATCTTAGAGAAATAACTAGCCCCTTGAAGTTGGTCAAACAATCATCTATCCTTGGAAGAAGATACTTATTCTTAATGGTCACTTTATTCAATTGATGATAATCAATGCACATTTGAAGAGACCCATCTTTCTTTCTAAAAAATAACAACGTGAACACCCCATGGAGAGATACTTAGTCTTATAAACCCGTATCCAACAAATCCCTTAGTTGCTTTTTCAATTCTTGTAACTCCGCCAGAGCCATTCTATCGAGAGGGATAGAGATATGTTGTGTATCTAGGAGAAGGTCAATATCAAAATCTATTTCCCGCTCAAGAGGAATACCGGGTAAATTAAATGGGAAAAAATTCAGGAACTCAATAACTACCAGAACCGACTTTAGAGAAGGTGTTTCGGAATCCACATCCCTCACCCTAAAAAGATGGTAAATGCACCCTTTTGAGATCATCTTCCTAGCTTGAAGACAAGAGACAAATTGACCTCTAGGCATATAATTTCCCCCTTCCACTCAAATATAGGCTCATTTGGGAATTGCAATCTAACCAGATGAGTTCTACAATCAATAGAGCAGTAACACACATGCAACTAATCCATACCAAAAATCACATTAAAGTATAACATGTCAAACTCTACCAAGTCCACCAAAGTAATTGTATGGGATAAGGAAACATGACATCTCCTATAGACCCTCTTAGCCACCACCGACTCACCAATATGGGTAGGGATAGAAAAAGGTTCTGAAAGCACTTCCGGAGAAACATCAAATCTCATCACCACATAAGGCGTTACAACGGATAAGGTAGCACCAGGATCTAACAAGGTATACATATCAAGAAGAAAGACTTTTAACATACCGGTTACTATATCCGGGGAGCTCTCTTGGTCACCTCGATATTGAAAAGCATAAAAGAGGTTTTGCTTTAGGGCAACCTCTAGAAGGAGATTTCCTATTCTCTCTCCCCTTACAATTGAGCATCGGTATCTCTCATCTTCTGGCCACTCTTCCCACAACTAAAATATCAATCGATGCCTACTAAGCACTTACCATCATGTTTCTTCCCACACTTGGCATATGTAGATCTAGTAAAATAAGAACGACCTCCATTTCCTCCTTGAGGTTTAGGCTTAGTCACCCTTTCCTTATTAGACTTAGGAGAAGAACTATACAAATCTTGACTAGAAAATATTTGTTGAAATCTATGTCGACCTTGTCCATCAGATCATGAATTAAAAGAAATTCCCATCACTAGTTCTAGCCCTTTTTACCTCCCTATTCTTCTCCCTAAGTTTCGATTCCTCAATTTGTTGAGCTTAGACCATAAGCCTTGAGATATCCATGTCATGGATGAGCATTGTCGTACGACACTTTTTTTTAATCAACATGGACACACCCAACATAAACCTACTCATCTTAGCCCTTGAGTCCACCACCATAGTTGGAGCATATTTGGAGAGTTGGGTGAACTTTAGAGCATACTCCTTAACACTCATACTTCTTTAACGAAGGTTGATGAACTCTTGAACCTTTTCCTTGCTCAACTAGAGAGGGAAGAACCTATAAAAAATGTCGATTTAACTATTCCCATTCTATCGGACCACTCCTACGGGTCTTTAATCCTTCCACTGATCATACAACATTTGAGCCACATCTTTTAGTTGGTAGGTGGCTAAATCCTCCATCTCTTCCGAAGAAATCCCCATGATAGTAAGTACTTTATAAACCTCGTCGATAAACCTTTGAGGATACTATTTCACATTGGAGTTATGAAATTTCGGAGAGTTCATTTACGCAAAATCCCTCACCTTTAAAGAAGCTGAATTCATATTAGGATTCACCGGAGCTAAAACCTCTCTATTGGCTTGAGCAGTCACAACTTGAGCCAACATTTGGATAGTTGACCTAATATCCACATGTGTCACATTCTCCACCAAAGGATCTATCAGAGCTTAGGGAGCTTGAAGAGGAGCTCCTTGATTCACATTGTTTGCATCCATCCTTCTATCATCAACCCTTGGCGTTACGCCGAATAGTTCGGCGATCAGGACTAATTTCGCCCAACTGGATCCAACAACATGCAAGCACATCCCCACAAAATTTAGTTCATTTTAAACAACAAGATTACGGGATTTCAACATTCAAAACATTTTGGGTAAGATACTCAAATTAAATCACGCATTTAAGCATTCTAATCCTATTAGAGATGCAAAACACACTTCAAGATAATAATGTTGCAAATGAGTGCAAATTTTAATAACCAACCTTTAATGCCGATAAAAATGATTTCCAAATGATAGGCGGCACTATATTCCAACTTACCTCGCCGAGTTTTATAGGACCTCAAGTTAGGGTGTGGGTCAAAACGGTAGACAAAGTCGGGATTGCCGACCTGGTTGGCAATTCGCCAATAATTTCCTAGGCTCACCAATTTTACAGACTCCAATTTGAAATTGTCTTGAGTCCAATGGCGATCTAGATTAGGCTTACCGACCACTTTGGCAAAGCGCCGACTAGACCTTTACCTCACCAACCTGCACTTTTCAGACTTCGACCTACATATTCAACACACCATTATTTCAAAATTAAAAAGAAACAAGATAAAACTTGGATTACCTTCTAAGCAGCACCTAAGTTAACTTCGTGGTACGACACAAGTCCACCTTCAAACCTCATTCTTCTGGTTGCCCATAGTGTTACTAAGCAACCCACCTTGCTGTCTCAGGTGAAGATAAGACGAGATATGACCCATTTGGGTCTCCAACTACATGATCAATACTGAATGGGAGGTAACGATCTGGCTAAGGGTCAACACATCTTTTTTCATTTCTTTTAAAATCTTGTTTGACCCCTCAACTTTGCTGAGGATACGAGAGAGTATATCCTCCGACAAGCCACCTTACGAATCCTTTGGCATTTTGTGCTCGTGTGGAGGCACATACCTATCCTTCTTCCCATCCTTCCAATTGGGATTCATATCCCTCCATTCACGATCACAATCTTTTCAACCATCATCCTTATTCCAACCTTAGTTATCACCCTGCCTCGGGTAGTTTGAACGATAACCACAACCTTGGTTGGCTAGGAAATTCACCTCTTCATTATACAAAGCCTCAAAATTCGCTTCTTCAAGGTTAGTACACCCGACACCCACGACATTGACACCTCGAGCACCTGCACCCATGACATTTTTAGACAAAATGTCAAGTTGTGTCATGATCTTGGCCATGTTCTGGTCCCTCGTTTGGTCTTTCTCCATCTACACTTTGGTCAATTTAAACGTGAGGGGAGAAACTTGATCTTTGCTGGTGTACCAAGCCTGATTGATTGTAGTCATGCCATCCAAGATCTAGGCTGCTATGGCATAAGGTTGTTGCATCAAACCTGCTGGAGAAAGTTGGTCAGCAAAGCCCTTATTTACCAAGTCAAGGCTCCGATAAAAATACTATTACAAGGCATTGTTGGGTAAGCCATGAGTTATGCATTGGAGCACAAACTTCTTGAATCGCAGCAAAGTTTCATGAATTGGCTCACCTTCTAGATGCTTGAAGCTTTGAATGTTATCCCGAAGAGTCATCATCTTCAAGGGAGGGAAAAATTGCACTTGAAATGCGAGACCAATATCGCCCATGAGATAGGGGTCATTAGCAAGAGGCCCGTTAACATCGTTGAGGTTTCCGATGTTATTTTGATATCCTACTTGGCTGCCATTATTGCCATTCACACTCATACTCTCTGTTTTCAACACACAAACAAGTAACACAAAACTAAAAATTAAGTAAGTGTCACTATAACTAACAAGAACAAAATTTAACTTAACTAAAAATTCTCAAATAACACCACTCCTTGGTAGTGGTGCCATTTTTATTGAATAACGCTATCAAAGACACTTCATCCAATACTAAGCGTCAACGATCATTCTGTAGTAATAAAACCCAACTAAGTGAGTTGGGGTCGAGTCCCAAGGGAGTGGCACGTAGATGAGAAATAATAGGCAGGTAAAAATATGCTCAAGTTAATCATAGCTAAAAACATTTACAAAATAAAGCGTAGCTCAGATTTAGGGTGACACAAGTGTCAAATATCAAGGAGTGTTTTGTATTTATCAACCACAATAGCAAATAACAGAAAAGTAACGAATATGGAGACGAGTTCTTGGATGTGATTGGATTATGGGATAAGGTAAACAACTGGGTAATTAAAATTAATAGTAAATAGCAGTAAATCGGTGAATAAGATAGACTTTAGTGGGGATAAACTTTCTATCAAACAATTTATCCCGAATCAAATAGGTTTCTTTCAAACACCAATAACCAGCAATAAAGACCAGTCTTCACCTTAGTCCATTCACTCTCTCGAGTTGAATGTGTGGAAAAGGGTTTAGGATTCATTCTCTCGAGTTGAACCCATCACAACCCAATACCCATAGACCATCGAATCAGTAATTTTTGTTTTAAAACGTCTCTCTCGAGTAAGCCAAAAACACGAAGATAAGATTGCATTTGCAACTACAACCCCATTAAATTCAACCACAATTACTGAACAAAATCACCTTTAAATAGTGAATAACCTATCAATTAACAATACCCAGTAGTAAAATCAACCCATA
Organism: Solanum boliviense; assembly: GCA_029582625.1. Classification (NCBI taxonomy): domain Eukaryota; kingdom Viridiplantae; phylum Streptophyta; class Magnoliopsida; order Solanales; family Solanaceae; genus Solanum; species Solanum boliviense. Next base: position 39,174 of record JAJOOJ010004658.1, on the reverse strand, counting down.
ATCACATAATCACACCCCAACAATTGGGGTTTTAGCTAGACATAGTAAAAATGTAGATATCGATACCGAAATACGTATACATCAACTAGATACGATTAATATTGTCTTAACAAATGTCTAAGATGAAGAATCTTCAACACCCACTTCCAATTTCTTATAAATGGAAATCTTCAAATCATTAAAGCTAAGGAAAAATGTGTCCAAACTCAGTTCTAAGCTCTAAAACTGAATAATAAACTTCATATTCTAAAATTACATACTAAACTAAGATTTTAAAAACGTATTTATTGTCGCCCAAAGATGTGTTGCTAAAGTCCATTCGACGCAGTTAGTCGGGATCGCCGATCAACTAGGCGATCCACCCTTTGGTCATTATCATCGCCTTTCTGTTTTGGCCTTCAGCATCTTCAAGTTCTGTAACTTTGGGCGATAGAGCACTGCTTCACGGAATCATTCGGTGACTCGTTGATTGCTCATTTCTACCACCGACTTGATTTTCTCCTTCAGGGCTTGGTACACTAGAACATTAGGCGAGGCCTAGGCCCTTCGATGATTCGCCCAATAGTTTAGGCGATCCGTATGCCTTCTTTTCTTCCTACTTTTGGTTGCCTTGTTCCTTTTTGCTTAATAGTGTCCATGCTTGGTTCCTCAATCCAAATACCTAAAATTCAAAGATTTACATCAATTATTGGCACAAAATATGCATTTGAGGACACTAAATCTATTAAAATAACCCCTAAATAAGTCTAAATCATTGACTCATCAGTCGGCGAGCCCGTCTTGGACCGCCGTTGGACTCACAAATTCATAAAGTGTAAGTCTGTAAAATTCACTGGAACTATGGCTAAATCGGCGACTCGTTGAACAAGTCGGCGAGCCTAATTTTATCTATCGTTTGGACCCCCAAATTGACTAGAGGTCCTATAAAACTTGGCGAGGTAAGTTACCACTCGGTGGATCGCTGAGTGGTTCGGAGTTGTCGACTAACACCGCTAGAAAGGTCGTGAACTAAAAGGTTTAAAAGACCAAACGGTTTAAGATTTCAAAATCTTTCATATTTTCATATTTCGAACCCCATAAACTCTAACACGCACTTTAAATTTGATCTCGTGCGTGGATTTGGATTACTTTTCCACCTAGCTTAACAAATTCTTTATTCACCACCCAGGTTGGTTTTCCTAACCCTAAACTCTAGATTAGTAATTGAATTCAAATGCCTTCGATAATTTTGTGGTGTTGTGTGCTAGGTAATGTTTGAAATAATATTTTATGTGTCGGTTTGCCTAAGTCGTGTTTCAAAATGGTGCCTAATTGCTTAAAATGATGAATCCTCGTGTTTAATGCGTTAAAATAGACTCTTAATTGTTAGGTTGCAGTTATTTTATGTTGGGTCTAGTTGGGTGAGGTCTGAGTAATCCCTAATTGAGCCAAATGACGTAATTTGCCTAATGATGGAGCGGTTGACGTCATTATTAAGGGAAAAAGTCATCAAATGGCCAATTTTGGCAAAATCGGGAGAAGTCTGGATACCCTAGAGGCATAGGTCTTGTGGGTCTTGCTTGAATTGCATATTGTGTGAGTCTGATTTTGATTTCAGGAGCTACAGGCTTGATTTTGGGAAACATGGTTAAACTTTGGCACATTAGGTAGTTTAACGAGTTGGGTTGAGTTGTTGAAAAAAATTGAGTTCATCCTTTTGGCAAGCCCGATCTGGCACCCATAAGTGACTCAGTTACTGACCGACTAGTTTGGCGAGTCTTTCTGCATCTTGAAGTCTATAATTTTCTTGAATTGTTTCTAACTCTTTTCAATGTGTTTTGCAAATATGGCTAGGACTAATTCGGATGAAAGTAGAATGCCTCCCCGCAAATGATCACGGGACATTGAAATAAACGATGGAGCAATTACTTCCAATAAAATGGGTAAGAAAGCACCTCCAAAGGGAGGCAAGGGAATGGGCAAAGCGCCCATAGATGAGATACCGGAGCACAACTCCGGCAGTGATGGGGACTATTTTGATTCTTAGGTTGCCTTCTGTGAGCCTGAGGATGACCAACCACTACAGACCTGGTGAGCAGATATTCATGCAATGGTTCTCTAAGATCCATCAAGGATCCCGGAGTCTACCCTTCCTAGTGCTAATAAAGTGCCAGCTCCGGCACCGATGGTGGTTCCAACACCACCAGTTCAGTGTCCTCCTCCCCGGTTACTCAACCGATTAAAGGCTAAGGGATTGAGGACCATCCCAGAGGAGAAGAGGTTGTCCACAGATAGTGTGGTGGAAAGGTATCTGTTGGTGTGGGACACACTTCGGTTCCACAAGTTCGAGATCTTCACCAGTCCCCATGGCCCATACATTCCTACGTGGGTCCAGGAATTTTATAAAGCTTACATTGACCTGGTACCTAAGGGTAAGAAGAAGTCTAGTGCCTTCAGACCGGTAAAGTCTGTAGTGGTCCGGGGGAGGACGGTGTGTTGCGACATAGATGAGATAAACACTGTATTTGAAAGGGACACAGACGTTGAGCACATATATATGGGTATGATTACTTCACAGACCTTGGATGACCTGAAGGTTTGGCTAGCTCCCCTCATTTATGATTCCACCCTAATGTGGATTAAAGTGGGGGCATCAATTGAGATGAAGGATCTAAACATAGCCACTCGGTATAGGTTTGGGTTCATCAGCAGCTCATTCATGCCATCCCAAGAATAAGTCCATTCACCTCCATCCAAAGGCGGCCTGTCTCGGGTCTATCATTGCTAAGAAGCGGCTGAATCTGGGGTTAATTATAGAGCAGGAGATGGCCATGAGGGCCAAATAGAGCCAGACATTACTTACATTCGAGTACTTATTACAGAGTTATGTCGTCGAGCTTAAGTTCCCCAGGATGAAAAGAGGGATGTTAAGATTACACCTACATCCTCCAAAGGCATCTGACGCATAGAGGCTGAGAATACACGGGATGAGGCGAATAAGAGAGAGAAGCTCCAGTGGATACATCCTCGGAGGTTGATGTTGAGTCTATACCTACAGAGGCAACTTTTCCTACTCCCACCTCCGGGCCTTCAGGTACATCTACTTGAACTCCTTCGTAGGTCCCAGGTTCTTCTTCTGCCTACCAGCCTTCTAGAGCTACTTCAAGTACCAATGCCTCGAGGAATATGATCCCTCAGGCCATGCTCCTCAAGATGGGGCACGTAGTAGATTCTGCAGATGTGCGGGCTTTCAGACTGGAGGCCGAGGTGCCCTGCATGATTGAATGAGCAATTTCAAATGTTTGACACCCCTATGGACAACCATTGATTCTCTCTTGGCGAGAGTAGAGACTTGAGAGTAGGGACATGGGGCTACTACTGAGGTTACACCTTTGAAAGCTAAGGTTTCTAAGTTGAGGAAGGATGTCAACCATGCGAAGTCGACATACCTCACTTCACTGTTTAAGGAAGCAGGGTTTCATGTTGTTTCGGGTGCAGAGGTCCCAGCATGTTCTAATATGCCTCTGGCTACCTTCGGAGATGATACTATGGAGGTTGCTGAGTCTCAAGCTGACACCGATGAAAAGCATCTTGGGTAGCAAGATGCGGCTATGTATGATGCTCTGGCCAACTTGGACGGTGTTATAATCGAGACTGCCCGACAGACCTCCTTGAGAGACACTATTATGGCTGGGTCGAGTGCAGTTATAGTTGATGCTACACCGAGAATTGTTGCCCCGACAGACGGAGCGTTTGAGTAGACAGGATCATTTTGACCTCCATCTCTGTTGTTTTGTTGACTATATTTGTTTTTTTTTGCATTTGAGGACAACTGCTTTACTTTTGTGGGTGGGGTATAACTGACAGACGGAGCGTTTGAGTAGACAGGATCATTTTGACCTCCCTCTCTATTGCTCTCTATTTGTTTTAGTTGCATTTGAGGACAACTACTTTTCTTTTGTGGGTGAGGTGAGGTATTTCCATACCTACCTCTTGTAATTACATTTTGTGTATATATTGGGTTTTGTATTTTAATTGTGTTTTGATCTTATCTGGTGGATATTTGACCTTGTGGCTCCTTGTTTTAAATGAAAACGGTTTTTGACCTATTTTGAAAAAAATTGTGCCACCTCTATTGTGTATGATTGTGGTTGTTCTTACGCAAATTTGATTATCTCTTATCATCAATACCGATGACTTAAATAGTGCTTTTAATTGATCAAAATTAAGGTGCAGCTACTATGAGGCAAAATGAAGTTGCATACACAAGGTGTAGACTTTTTAAATATCGCTGCGACTAGCCGGTTATCGAATCAATCTCTCGAGATGAACATTGCACACTAGCTAAAAAGTATGGAGTCTGGTTTGATATTGGTGTCAATCCTTTGTGTGATGAGCTTACCTTGAACATTGTGTGTGATGACACCTAGAATTTTCCCTGTTGGTCCGATTCACTAAGTTATGCAAGCACTTGAAGGTGTAATCTGCCCATTTCACCCGAGCGCCACCAAGATGTACCGTGACTTGCAGGAGATCTATTGGTGGAATGAGATGAAGAAGGATATTGCGGGATTTGTGGTTAAGTGTCCAAATTGCCAAAAAGTTAAAGTTGAGCATCACAAACTGGGAGGTTTATCCCAAGATATTAGCATACCTACCTGGAAGTGGGTAGATTTGAATGTGGACGTCATAGTTGGGTTTCCTCGCACACGTCAACAACATGATTCTACTTGGGTTATAGTAGACTGAATGAAATAATCTGCCCATTTCATTCCTGTCAAGGTTTCTTATTCGGTGGAAGATTATGCTAAGTTGTATTTGAGGGAAATGGTAAGGTTTCATGAAGTGCTAATGTCCATTATCTTTGATAGAGGTACCCAGTTTACTTCTCAGTTTTGGAAGTCATTCCAAAAGGGTCTTGGCACTAAAGTGAAGCTTAGCACGGCTTTTCATCCAAAAACCGTTAGGCAAGAGGAGCAAACTATACAAACTTCAGAATATATGTTAAGAGCATGTGTCATCGATTTCAAGGGAAACTAGGATGATAATTTGCCATTGATTGAGTTTGCTTAAAATAATAGCTACCACTTCGGAGTATGGCTCCATTTGAGGCTCTTTATGTTAGGAGGTGTAAATCTTCCATAGGTTGGTTTGAGGTGGGAGAAGTTTCTTTGATAGGACCCGAGCTAGTTCATGAGGCTATTGATAAAGTCCGACTTATTAGAGAGAGGTTGAGAATAGCCCAAAGTCGACAAAAGTCATATGTCTATGTGAGAAGAAGAGATGAGTTTTATGTGCATGATTGGGTTTACTTGAAAATCTCTCCCAGGAAGGATGTAATGAGGTTTGGTAAGAAAGTGAAGCTTAGTCCCCGTTTTGTAGGCCCATACAAGATCTTGAGACGTGTTTTTAGGGGTGCTTATGAACTTTATTTGCCTAATGAGTTTGCAATTGTGCATCCGGTTTTCCATGTCTTTATGTTAAAAAAGTGTGTTTGAGATCTGATATTCATAGTTCCTTTAAAGGGTTTAGGAGTTGATGGAAATTATTCTTATGAGGAAGTTCTGGTAGATATCTTAGATCGGCAAGTTAAAAGTTTAGAAACAAATAAGTTTCTTCTGTTAAATTATAGTGTAAGAATCATTTAGCTGAGGGGACAACTTGGGAGGCCGAGGTCGATATGATGTCCCAATATCCTTATCTTTTTCCTTCTACTCCTCCCATAGCTTGAGATAATGAGTTCCTCATGGTTTACTCTATGTTTGAAGTCATATGTGTTTTAGTTATTCCCATGATTTCCTTATGTTATGCATGTTCATGAAAACACGTGTTTTAAAAAAATGAGTTTATATGATTGATTTCCTCATGTTGTAGTTCATTCAGTATGAGTTTCCTATAGACTTCATGAGATGAATTGATGAAAATGCCTTAGCTTGGTGTTGAGAATTCCTCCTTGGAAATATGTTTTGACTACAGATTTCATATAGGCTCCTTGAGATTGTGTTGAGCATGCTTTTAGCTTGGAGATGGTAGTTCTTCCTTAGACATGAGTAGTTTTAAAATTTCATGCATATTCGGTTACTAGATGTAGTTCCTACCTTCCATTTGATGCATTGAGTATGTTTAGCTTGTAGTTGATGTTTCCTTGTTGGTTGTGTGCATTTTGATGAGTTGCGTGCATGATTGGTTTCTAATACAGGATTGAGATTAGTTTTCACAATTTCTAAACACTCTTAGGGTTGTAAAGAGAAGTCCATGAGGAGAAAAGGGAGAAGTTCCAGCGTTCGTTAAAGAATCTTGCGATCTTCGAGGAATTTCGTCAAGGATTTGATCCTTACGAGGTATGTAAGTTTTCATAGTGATGGATTCATTCGCCCTTATGCCAATAATGAGTTTGTTGAGTTAATTTCGTCAATGATAATCCATGTATTGTGGTTCTTGAAGTTTCATTTTGTAATCTTTAATAATGTGATTTGATGAGTTCTTGAGGTGAAAGTTATGAGTTTGAGACGTTTTTTTAGTAGATTTTTTATAACGTATGTTGCTTATATGAACCTAAGAGAGTTTTGGAGAAATCAATCGATTCTAGGCAAATTAGGGCAAAAATCGAAGTGGAAAATTCATCGAATCTGGGAAAGGCCATGGGCAATGCGCCACTTATGCGCCGGGGGGCAGGCTCACTATACGAACAGTGCACCATAAATTGTTCTCTGTAGTTTAGGGGTTGGCGCCTTGCACCACTCAATGTATCATGGTCACCTGCCCCCATCCATTTTCCATCGTTCGTCCCATCCAAGTTCTTTCAAAATGTATCCTTTCTCTCATCATGATTATAACTTTTCAAACTACATCTAATCATTGAGAAATTCACATATCCAAAGCATAATTCCTGAATTCACATTTTCAAATTCAAGATAGAATTAAGAGTAAGGTTTGGGGGAGTTCTTTTGAGTCACATTGAGAAGTCTTTTTCAAGCTATTTAAATTTTCTTTAAGACAAGAGCACTTAAGTATGAGGATGAGGAGAGTTGAGTTTCATTTTTGAAAATAAATATGTGGGAACTAAGTATTCCCAAGAGTAAATGTTTTACATTTAAAATGAGAACGAAACCTTGATTTCGAAATGAGTTCATGAGGAGTTTTGAGCACTGTATCTTTTAAGAGAACCTTTTGAGTAATAATCTCAAAGTTCGAGGATGAAGAAATGTTTTTAATCATATAAGCATGAGTAATATTATTGGGAGTAGTATTGAAAATCGATATGGGGACGAGTTCAAATAGTTCAAAGTCCTAGTATGCCAACATGGGTAAAGGGTAATACTTTTTAGTTAATTCCATATTGATTTTTAAGCTATAGTGGATCCACATAGTTGAGAATTTCTTATATTCTGTCAAGGTATAGGACAGTTCTAACAGCGTTGGCGAGACGTTGTATCATCACATAGCTTATAGTGATAGTTGTTGGTTAGAGAATCTCCAAAATAAGAGTAAATGAGTTATTATTGTAATTTTAAATAAATTGAGTTATTATCTACCATTTAAAAAGCATTATTATTGTAATTTTAAATAAATTGAGTTATTATCTACCATTTAAAAAGCATTCTTTATAATGCATCTCTATTGTTGATTTTATATTGAACTTGTTTTAGTATTTATGAGTTTTCGTATCCTTGAGTTGAGTTCTTTTGAGTTGACTCGAGATAAGGTGAGTATGTTCTTACTTTTTATCAGTTCAAGCTTATATATATGCTTTAAAGTTCCCCTTGAATGCTCATACATTCCATGTACTAACGTCATTTGGCCTGCATCTTTCATGATGCAGATACATGAGTTGGGGGTCATCCACAGGCGCACCATTGATACCAAGTTCCATAGTTGCTTTGGTTAGCCTTCTTGCTTCCGGAGGATTCTCATTTACTTTTAAGTTTTGTTAGGATGTCGTGGGACTTTCATCATTGTCATTAGAGGCTTCATAGATAGTAGTGTTTTGAGGAGTCTTTTCCATTTCTTTTGTTAAATGTTTAAGACTTGAGTTGAACAGTTATGTTATTTAACATTTCAGACTATATTAAGCTAATCTAATTGAAGTAATGATGTCTTTATGAGTTGAGTTATATTTGAGAGGCCTTTATTGTTGAGTAAGTCTTCCAATGAAAGTTGAGCCAGGCCAAGGGTTAGCTTGGCGACAATAATGTCACGCCCCCGAGGCTAACCCCTTGACGTAAACATGGGACCTAGGATCACGAGTGTCCCCAAGATAACCCTGGAGCTGGCATATAATAAGCGAACTAAAACAACTGAATCCAAACATACTATGCGGAAGCTTAAAACAATAGATAACTAAAAGATAGGGATACCCAATACTGATCTGAATATGTATAAAGTACTATAAGTTTAGTGATACTGAATAATCACTCAAAAGCTAAAGTTGAATCTAATACTTTGTCTGGAAAAGCCTCTAACTGACTAGAGTTGTTAGGGCATGCCCCCAGCTAACCCTAGAAAAACTGAAAACATAAATGGAAGACTGAATTTGAAAAAAACATGTCTATTGTTCTCGAAATATGAGGACTCACCACTGAAGCTACTAAATACGGATCTGGAACCGATCTATGTGTGATCTGGATAATGAGTACCTGAACCTACATCATGAAAGGATGTAGCGCAGAGTACGCTTCATTACTTGGAATGTACTAAGCATGCATGATTATGGAATATAGATGAACAAAAAGATATAATGAACAAAGCGTAACTGAGCCATTGTATAACTCAATATGAATGTAAATATTGCATTTTGCTGAAAAGCTGAACTTAATCCAATGACCAAGTACTAAATCCTAAATATAACATGCTAACCAAATACTGAAGTATAATCTAAAATCCTGGTCAAATGCACTAAACTCTGACAATTAGAGCTACTAATAGCCGACATAAAATCACGTGAGCTACACGTGGAGTTTGCTGTATAAGCTCCATCGAGAGGACCCAATGTACTTTTCTAGGGGTATAAAGGCATGACTGGCGTGATAACTAAATTTGATGCCCACATAGGGGACTTACAAATCTACGGGGGGGATATAGTTCAAGGACTATACGGGTACACTGAACCATATTCCAACTCGGTGTTAAGCCTACTCCCAACTAGAAATGTGTAAACTACAACATAACTGAAATTTACTAGATAGCTCAATATTGTCATGATCACTAAATTGATGCCCACGGATGAGACTTATAACCTATGGTGGCACGTAGTTCTGGGACTTGAGGGTTACTTACCCTAGCCCAACTTGGTATAAAGCCTACTCCAAACTAAATATGCGAAATGTATAACATACTTAAGTAAATTGGATAGCTGAATAATCTGACATGAAAAACTTAAAAACGCAACATGTATATTTGATAATGAAACCTTCAAAAAATGGTGGCATGTATATTTGTTTATCTGTCCTTGCTAATCTAATTCATGAACTAAGAGAACTACATATCTAGGGTTCTGATGAATCTAGGCAAAAACGATACTACTACATGATAAACTTATTAGGAAAATCAAAACAACTAATACATAATAATGTACTGAATTTCTAGAAACCCTAGGTCTAGATAACATGAATGGAATCAAGAATCTAGCTGAAATCTAGGGACCTAATGGGTTAATGGAACCGACTAGTGAAATTCCACATACCCGGTGACAAATTTCACGGAGAAATCTTTCGATTTAGAGGCTGCAACTAACGAAACCTTGTTGCGTTATTGAACTAAGGCTGCTCGACTTTTCCCTCTTTTTTTTTGCTCTAAGATTGATGATTTTTTGGCGAATGATTGATTAGGTTAGGTTCTAATTTAGTTTCTAGACTAAACCTTACCAAAATCACGTAGTTTATGGGTTAAACGACGTAGTTTTGGTGTCCAACGCAGAGAAGAAAACACCAAAATGAACCTACTTAAAAATCTGACGCAGCTGACCACAACCCCTCTAACGACCCGTCAAATGGACTACGGACCGTGGAGCTGGTCGTGGTCCTGGTCCAGTAACTGCTGGTCATGGGGTGGACCTTAACGGGTGCCACCACGGCCCATCGTCAGGACCACAGCACATGAAGTGTCCCGTGGTCTGAGGTTTGGGCAAGGTGTTCTCTGCTTGGCGACCACGTATGCCAATATAGTCTATGAGGTGGTCTAAGGCCTGTGAAGGGATACCTAGTCCACCTCTGTTAGGAGCGGGTTGAGTCCACGGGCAGGTCAATGGACTGTGGTCCTGTTCACGGTCCATGAACCCTTTTGTGGTTCACTGGATCAGGTGATTTTTCTGTTGCATTTTCTAAGTCTTGTTTCCGAGGTGTAACAATATCTCCCCCTTGGGAACATTCATCCCCGAATGAATACTAAACTAACTAAAGATGGAGGGAAAGAGCTGAAAACCCTACGACTAATTACTATAAACTGATTTCTAACAAAACTAAGTTTCAAGAACATGCAAATACGCTGAAAATGCAAGTACAAACTAAAGGAACATGATACTAAGACTGAAGTTATAGATGAATTACTAAAAAATAGAGAGGAACTATTACCTCAAGCTGGAATGGAATCAGAAGGAATGAGATGAGAATACTTGGCCTTCATAGCTGCTGTTGATTCCCAAGTAGCTTCATCTACTGACTAACTCCTCAATAAAACCTTAACTGAAGCGACTTCTTCGTTTCTCAACCTTCCAACCTGATGATAAAGAATATCAACTGTCACTTCTTCTTAAGTGATACCATCCTTCACATCCACACTTTCTAAAGGTACTATTGATGCTAGATCACCCACACATTTCTTCAATAACAAAATGTGAAAGACTGGATGGATGGCTGCTAGTTTTGCTGGCAACTATAACTCATAAACCACTTCAGGAACACATAGTCGACCCTGATAACGAACCATACCATCTCACTGATGTTTGACGTAACCAAAGACATAACTTCCAATTGAAGTGTCAACGATGGCATGTAATAATATAACCCAATCGAATGGGTTGGGGTCGAGTCCCAAGGGAGCCGTTAGTAATCGAGAATTAAATAGAAAAGTAAAATTATGTTCTAATCAATCATAGATATAAACATTAACGAAAACAAAAATATTAAATCAAAAAGTGACACGAATGTCAATTATCAATGGAGGTTTGTATTCAACTAATACACAAAAATAGCAAAAATATAAATATGCGAGATAGGGAGATGGGATTCTTGGGATGTGATTGGAATATGGGATAAACTAAACCACCGAGTAAATGTTATTTATAGTAAATTGTTGAACATTTGTAACTAAGCTAGACTTTAGTGGGGTAAATTTTCTCTCAACAACTTACTCTGAATCACCTAGATTTCTCTCGAACACCGAGTTGCAGTAATTAAGCACAACCTTCACCTTAGCCCATTCACTCTCTCAACCTGAATGTGTAGGAGAAGGTCTGGAATTCACTCTCTCGTGAACCCACGACGACCCTATAACCACAGGCTATCGATTTAGTAGTTTTGGTTTTAAAACTTCTCTCTCGAGCAAGCCAAAAACACTAAGATGATATCGTGTTTTCAACCACAATTCCATTAACTTCAAACACAACTACTAAACGAAATTACATTTAAACAACAAATAGACTAACAATGAGCAATGCCCAACAGTAAATTTAACACATATTCACATCATCACACCCCAAGAATTGGGGTTTTAGCTAGACATGAATAAGAGATAGAAATTGATACCAAAAAGTGTTACCATCAAATGGGTACAATAGAAACTGTCTTTAAACACATCAGGGATGAAGATTCTTTCATACTCACTTCCAATCTCTTGGAGATGAAAACCTTCAAAGCTCAACAACAATGTCTCCCAAAAACTCTAAGAACTCAAACTGAAAATATTCTAAAAATCAATAATAATTCGCTACAACTTCATCCTAAGTTACAAAATTAAATGGGTATTTATAGTTTTCGAAAATTTGTGTTGTGAAGGACCACTTGACGTAGTTAATTGGGATCGCCGATGCACTCGGTGATCTGCCTTTTATTCTGGTATATCGCCTTTCAGCTTTTGCCTTCACCATCTTCGCGTTTTGAATCATTGGGTGATATGGTGTTGCTTGGCGGAACTGTTCGGCGATGCACCGACTTCTCCCTTTCATTGCCAACTTGATCTTATCCTTCTGGGCTTAGCACACTTGAACTTTGGGGGAGGTTATGGCCATTCGGCAAATCGCCTAACGCATTAGGCAATCATCATGCCTTCATTTTTTCATTCATTCAGCCACCTTGTTCCTTTTTTGCTTGATAGCATCCATGCATTGTCTCTCAACTCAAATACCTGAAACTTAAGGATTTACATCAGGTATTGAGACAAAATATGCATTTGAGGAACTATATTCATTAAAATAAAGCCCTAAATGAGTCCAAATTGAGGACTCATCAACACCCCCAACTTAAACTTTTGCTTGTCCTCAAATAAAACTCAAGTTCAGCAGTTCAAAAAGGATAACTCAAATAGTGCTACACAAAACTCAATCATGAATGTACACACAAAACTCAGCTTACTTGGGCAAGGATCAATTGTGCACTCAAAGATTCAAGTTGTGACTCACCATTACCAAACAATCTCAAGCTCATTATACTAGATTCAAATGCAAGTTCTAGCCCAATAAAGGTATTCAAATGCCCTCACAAAAAGAATAACTGCATATTCACACACAATGGTTCAATCATTTAATGTTTCGGAATCAAGATCAACACTCACACTCAAAAAGATGAACATAATGCATGCTTTCACCCATAGGTTTGCCCATATTTTCCAATTGACAATTGCTCCAGCCCACTGAAGATCACAAAGGTCTTTTCAAGGCTTGTAACGAGGATGAGTGTAATGGTATGGTCATTTAGGCTTATAAGCTAAAAATCCTCATGAAATGTGATGTGAACAACACCTTCTTTCCTTCTATTTATCAATTTCATTCAAGCTCAAAAATCACCTCTTATTTGCACTTCTTGACTTGCCTTCCCCTTTTTCAACACACCTGCAACTTAGGCTTTTAGCCTAAGTTGACTATTCAATCAACCACAATTCATGAGGATTATAGGTAGTGGATGAAGAGAAATCATGTTTTCATCAAGTTTCTTCAAAAGAAGGGTAAGGCTCAAAGGGTGTTCAAAAGAGGTTCACAAACACTCACAGGGTAAGCCAGAAAAGAGGTATAATGTCAAATTGGCTCACACTCTTCAAAGTTGCCTAAGATCACATCACTTCGTCAACCGGACCAACGGGGAAAATTCTAAGTGTCACCATGCATGGTTCACGGTAATCTCATCACACACGGCATTGACACCAAAGTCAAACAAGACTCCACAGTTTTGCTGGTGTGTAATGTTCATCACCAGAGATTCGATTCGATAATTGGCTAGTCACAATGAGATGCAAAGAGTTCACATATTGTCTATGCAACTTCAATTGGTCTCGTCGTAGCCGCACATTCATTTATGTTCGATTATGAGCACTATTTGAGTCATCGATATTGATAAAAATTGATACTCAAATTTACAAGAGAACAGCCACATTCAACACATGCATGAGGTGGCAAAATTTTTTCGAAGGGTCAAAAATTATTTACAATTAAAAGCAAGGAGCCACAAGCTCAAACTTTCCACAAAAAGAAGTGTATAACACGAGTTTAGCTCAAAGCCCAAATATATAAACAAAACTAATATGCATAAAGGTGGGCCTCAAACAACCACAAACAAAATCATTTGTCCTCAAATGCAAATGAAATTATCTGAAAGTAAAATAATGTAAGACAGAGATAGAGGTAAAGAGGGGATCTTGTCTACACAGTCGCTCCATCTATATCTGCTCTTCGTCGGTCTCAGCATCCGACTCACTCAGTGCGGTCTCATCATGGTGTATATCGTCGGTGGTAGACGGAGGAATTTCAGAGGCATCTACATCATCAGCATCCTTTAGTAATGAGGTGAAGTCAGCAGACTTCAGATAATCTACGTCCTTCCACAAGTCTGCTACCTTGGTTTGCAAAGCCGTAACCTCTAAGGCCTCCCCTGTCTGCTCTCACAAGCTATGAATCTAGTAGCTAGATCATCAACAAAATCCCGAAGGGGGTCAGTCAGCAAAAATAGCACACTCAAGCATCGCTGGGATGGATCTCCCGAATCGAGTCACCCTCACATCAGCTGAATCAGCTATATTCCCCATTTTGAAGATCATTGCTTGAATATTCTTGACTGGCTGAGATGAGGTGGAGGTGCCCGAACCCTGTGAAGAAGTAGGATGGGAAGAAGTACCCGAAGGCCCACATGTCGGGGTAGGAGAATATGCCTCTGCAGGTAACGAATCAACTTCAACCTCCAGAGAAGTATCTGTCGAAGCTGCTCTCTTCCTATCAGCCTACTCTCATTTGTACTCGGCCTCAATACGCCGAATGTCAGTTGAGGAAAAAGAGGCAACCTCAATATCTCTCATAGCATCCCGAGGTGCAATTCACCCCTTTAAATCATCCAAGGATTGACCAACATGCAATCCATCATAAGGGTGTAGAATGCAGATCTCTACCCATTACAGTGTTAATGTACTCACTGCTATACCCGACCTCCTTGCCACGGACCATGACCGCTTTAACTGGTCTAAACTCACTAACCTTATTCTTACTCTTGGGAACCAAATCACCATAAGTTGTGTAAAACTTGTGGACCCAGGAGGGAATGTAGGGGCCTCAAGGCTGGGTGAACTCGTCCAATCTGTAGAAGTGGAGGGTCTCCCTCACATCTGAATACTTCCACTCCAAGCCTTCTGACGAAAGTAACTTATCCTCTAGGATAGTTTGTAAACCATATTCTTTCGATCTGTTGAGAAGCCTGGAAGGAGGAACGATAGGAAGCACAGTGGTTACAAAAGGTGCCTGAGCTGGCACTGATTCTGTTGCAGGAGGAGTGGCAGCTGAGGGAACTCTAGTGGATGTGGGTTGAGATATATCCCGGAGTTCATTCCTTCGGGAAATCAAAGGCTGCTCGTCTTCAGGCTCAGACAAATCAGCCCAGGTGTCAACATCTACTCTCTGAGATGTGTGTTTATTTCCTTTGCCTTTGTCTCCTAGTGGGAGATCTTGCCTTCTCTTCTTTGGAGGATTTGATCCCCATTCGTTTATAGTAATTCCCCGTGCTTTTTTCTAGGGTGGCCTATCTAGATATGTTTGCACCATATATGCAAAACGTTGGAGAGATTCATATCAAAGCACAGAAAATTGACTGCACAGGTCGGCAAGTCTCTTTGGCGAGCTAAATCGGGCTCGCAGAAGGGATTAGCTCAAAATGTTCAGCAAGTCGTCTATGGGAGGTCCCTTTCGGCAAATCACCGATAGCTTTCAGTGAGAAAGAGCTAACCCACCGAAAGGTCCAGTGTAAAAAGGTTTAGGGATGCAGACAATAGGCGATAAAGAAGACTTTCGGTGAGTCACCGAGTGCTTTTGGCGACCTCAGGCTTCACGCCGAAAGTTACAGAATCAATCATCAAATAATGCATGAAATTAAATGCGAGATGGGGACATTAGGCAAACCGCCGAGTGGTTCGATGAGCTCGACCCAGCTCGCCAAATAGCCCAACTTGCCTATTTTCAACCCAACTTCTCGAATTCAACCCCGCAACCCCTAAAAACAAAATCAAAGCATGCACTAGTTAAATTAATTTCAAACCCATAACACCCATCACCCCGGGATACTCAGACATCTCCCTATTTTGCCAAATTTGTCCATTGGACGACTTTTGCGCTTAAGCATGGTGTCACCCACTGTATCATTGTGATATTTACACCATTTAGCACAAATACGGGCTATTCATACTTCACCAAACCAATCTAACCAACATGCAACCACACCCTCACAAAATTTAACTCATTTTAAGGCACAAATTCACAGGCATTCGACGATCAAAACAATACGGGCAAGATTATCAAATTATAATCGGCATTCAAACATTCTAATCCTATTTGAGAGGCCCATCACACATCACTAAGATAAGATCATTGCAAATGAGTACAAATTCAATAAAATAAATTCGGGGTTTGGAAAACAAACCTTTTATGCCGATTAAAGTACTTTGAAATGCTAGGCGGCAATGTAATCAAAAGTTCGAGCACCAATCAACAACAAAAATACTTATGGAGTGCAAAAATATTGAAAATACTAACTAGGTGAAAGTTTGGGAAGTTTTAAAGGGAGGGAAAATGAATATTTTCAAACTTTGAAACAATTGGCATTTAATAAACCGTCCAGTTCTTCGTCCATTCGGCGACGTTAGTCGCGCTCACCGACCCACTCAGTGACACACCGACTATTCACTTATCTCATCGAGTTTTACAGGCCCTCCTGTTAATGTGACAGCCCAAACGGTGGTCTATGTCAGGTTCGCCGACCAGGTTGATGACTCGTCAATAATTACCTAGGCTCGCCGAGTTTTACAGATTCTATTTTGAAGATGTCTTGAGTCAAATAGCGGTTTAGATCGGGTGCACCAGCCTATTTGACGATGCGCCAACTGGACCCTGTAACTTGCCAACTTGCAATTTTCAAACACTCTCCATACTTTAACCTGCAAAATCAACACACCATTATTTCTGAAACAAAAATAAAGAAATAAAGGTTTTTGGGTTGCCTCCCAAACAACACCTTAGTTAACTTAATGGCACGAAACGAGTGAACATGTAAACTCCACTCTTGAGGTTAGCCATAGCATCATTTGAGAACCCCCTGTTTTATTGCGGGTAGAGTTAAGGCATCACATGACCCATAAGGTTCTCGAGTAGCTGGATCGATCTGGAATGAGAACCAATCATATGTTTCATCACTTCGATGCCCTCTTTCATTTCTTCTAGCACCCTATCATGCTCATTCACCTTGTGGAGAATGATCGAGAGCATTCCTTCGACATGTTTACCCTCATTGTCCTTAGCCTTTTTTCTCTCAGGAGGAGGGATGTATTTGTTCTTCCTTTTGCATTGGACTTCAATCTCTGCTATCTTTTTGGCCAACTCATCCATCTACGTTATCAGTGCAGCAAACATGAAGTTTTTCTCTACTTCTTGGTTTGTTGCAGCCATGTTATCAAGCAGGTGGGCTGCTATCACATAGGGTTGTTGTGTAATACCACATGGAATGAGTTGGTCAGCCAATACATTGTTTTCGGGACCAAGACTTCTATAAAAGCAATCCATGAGGACTATATCTGGAATTTATGAGTTGGGCATTGAACTAGAAGTTCTTTAAACCTTTCCCATGCCTCTTCAATTCGTTCACCTTCCAATTGTTTGAAGGTTAGAATGTGATCCCTGAACATCATTACTTCTATTGGAGGAAACTCCATTTGCTCGCGAGTACTGGTCGACATACTCACCTCCTCTGTTTCAAAGCTCAAACAAGAAAAACACAAAGCTAAAAATTAAGTAGAACTATAACTAACAAGAACTAAATCCGACTTAACTAAAAATTCTCAATTAACACCACTCCCCAGCAACGGCGTCATTTTGATGTTTGACGTAATCAAAGACACAACTGTCAATTCAAGTGTCAATGATCGCGTGTAGTAAGATAACCCAACCTAATGGGTTGGGATCGTGTCCCAAGGGAGCAGTTAGTAATCGATAATTGAATAGAAAAGTAAAATTATGTTCTAATCAATTATAGCTATAAACATTAATGAAAACAAACATATTAAATCAAAAAGTTACAGGAATGTCAATTATCAATGGGGGGTTTGTATTCAACTAATACACAAAATAGCAAAAATATAAAGATGCGAGATAGGGAGACGAGATTCTTGGCATGTGATATAAATATGGGATAAAATGAACCACCAGGTAAGTGATATTGATAGTAAATTGTTGAACATTTATAACTAAGCTAGACTTTAGTGGGGATAATTTTTTTCTCAAACAACTTACCCTGAATCAACTCGATTTCTCTCGAACACCAAGTTGAAGGAATTAAACACAACCTTCACCTTAGCCCATTCACTCTCTTGACCTGAATGTAAGGGAGAAGGTCTAGGATTCACTTTCTCTAGCTGAACCAACGACGACCCAATAACCAGAGGCTATCGATTTAGTAGTTTTGGTTTAAAAACCTCTCCCTCGAGCATGCCAAAAACACTAAGATGAAATCGTATTTGCAACTACAATTCCATTAAATTCAAACACAACTACTTAATAAAATCACTTTTAAACAACAAATAGCCTAACAATGAGCAACACCCAATAGTAAATTTAACCCATAGTCACATAATCACATCCCAAGAAGTCGGGTTTTAGCTAGACATGAAAAAGAGATAGAAATATATACCAAAAAGTGTTTCCATCAAATGGGTACGATATAAAATTTCTTTAAGCACGTCAAGGATAAAGATTCTTTGATACCCACTTCTAATCTCTTGGAGAGGAAAACTTTCAAAGCTCAAGAACAATGTCTCCCAAAAACTCTAAGAACTCAAACTGCAAATATTCTAAAAAATCAGTAATAATTCTCTACAACCTCATACTAAGCTATAGAATTAAAAGGGTATTTATCATTTTTGAAAATATGTGCTGCGAAGGACCACTCGGCACAATTAGTTGTGATTATTGATGAACTCGGTGATCCGCCCTTTGGTCTGGTTCATCACCTTTCAGCTTTTGCCTTCAGCATCTTCGCATTTTGAATCATTGCGCGATATGGTGCTGTTTCGCGGAACTATTCGGCAACGCGTCGTCTGCTCCTGTTCATCGCCAACTTGATCTTTTCCTTCAGGGCTTAGCACACTAGAACTTTGGGAGAGGTTACGAACATTCGGCGACTCACCTAATGCATTAGGCGATCCTCAGTCCTCTATTTCTTGGTTCTTTCAGCCGCCTTGTTCCTTTTTTGCTTGATAGCGTCCAGGCATTGTCTCTTTATTCAAATACCTAAAACATAAGGATTTACATCAGTTATTGAGACAAAATATGCATTTTAGGACACTAAATTCATTAAAATAAATCCCTAAATGAGTCCAAATTGAGAACTCATCACTCCCACTTGCAGAAGACCTCCACTTTTTGCTCATAAACTTCACCTTTTAGTTGAAGCAATATTGGATCACTGCCTTGGTTTTTCTTGGCCTACGCTACCAACAAAGATTCTGACCCATTCTGAACTCTTACACCACCATATGATATGCTCATAAGGATAACTCCTAAGCGAGCAAGCCTGTGAACATCTTTTGCTAGTTCTTTTCTCAGTTTCTCAACATGTGCTACACTACCATAGATAGTCTACAAAGAGTATCTGCAACTACATTGGACTTACTAGGGTGGTAATGCACATTCATATCATAATCCTTAAGGAATTTAAGCCATCTCCTCTGGCAAAGATTCAACTCTTCATGAGTGAACACATACTAGGGGTGTGCATTTGGTTTTTCGTTTGGTTTTACACTATTCGGTTTGGATTTTTGGTTTTTGATTTTGTAAAAGTGTAACCCAATTTGATCCAAAGTTTTCCTCTATTCGGTTCGGCTTTTTTCAGTTTGGCTATTCGATTATGTCAATAATTAATAACATATATAACCAAAGTAATAACATTTAATCCCTTAAATATTCTTTCTAATATAAATCATAAGTAAACCTTAAAACACAATACTTATAAGTATACCTATTATAGATGTAATTCAAACATAAAATATAAATGTAATCATCATGAAAGGCAATAACCAAAAAGAGACGAAAGTGGTTAACTCCAATTTAATTCTAAACCTAAACATTATATTTATATATATCATTCAGTTTTTATTGGTTTTTCAGTTTTTATTTTTTAAAATCCGAAACCAAACCAAAAAACAAAACAAAGTAATTTATTAATCCAAAACCAATCCGAAAAACCAAAAAACCAATCCAAATAATAATTTGGTTTGATTTGGTTTGGTTATTTGGTTTAATCTGAATAGTGCACACCCCTAACACATACTAAAGGCTCATATGGTCTGTGAACACATCTATGTGAACGCCTTATAAGTAATGTCTCCAAATCTGAAGTGCAAACACCACTACTTCAAGCTTGAGGTCATGAGTCGAATAATTCTTCTCATACAATTTAAGTTGTCTAGAAGCATAAGCTATAACCTTACCTCACTGCATCAGTACAAAACCTAGGCCAACTCTGGATGCATCACAATATATAACGTAACCATTTGAACCCTCTGGTAGAGTCAAAACCGAAGTTGTAGTCAACCTAGTTTTCAGTTCTGTGAAGCTTCTCTCACAATCATCTGACCACTGAAACTTAACCTTTTTCTGAATCAACATAGTCAATCAAGAAGATATGGATGACAATCCTTCCACAAATCTTCTTTAATAGTCTGCAAAACCCAAGAAACTTATGATATATGTAGGAAACGTAGGTCTGGGCCATTGCTTTACTGCCTCTTTCTGTTGAGAATCTACTCGCATCCCTTTGCTAGACACAATATGCCCAAGGAAAGCAAAGGATTGCAACCAAAACTCACATTTGCTAAACTTAGAGAATAACTAGCGACCTTTGAGAGCTTGCAAGACAACCCTCAAATGAGTCACATGTTCTTCCTCATTCCTAGAGTAAATGAGTATATCATAAATAAATACAATAACAAACAAGTCTAAATACTGCTTGAACACTCTGTTCTGTAAATCCATGAAAGATGCAGGAGTATCGGTTAGTCCAAATGACATAACAACAAATTCATAATGACCATACTGAGTTCTGAAGGATATTTTTGGAATGTCACTACCTACGGCTCTGAGTTGATGATAACTGAATGTGAGATCTATCTTTGAGAAATGACTAGCACCCTGAAGTTGGTCAAACAAGTCATCAATCCTAGGTATGGGATACTTATTCTTGATTTTGAATTTGTTCAACTACCTAAAGTCAATGCACATCCTGAAAGATGCATCTTTCTTCTTAACGAACAATACTGGTGCACCCCATGGGGAAATACTAGGTCTAATGAAGCCCTCATTTAGAAGGTCTTTCAACTGCTCTTTTAACTCTTTAAGCTCAGCTGGAGCCATTCTGTAAGGAGGAATATAAATAGGATGGGTATCTGGAAGGAGATCAATTCAAAACTAGATTTTCCTTTCAGGAGGAACTCTGGGAAGATCTTCTGGAAGCACTTCTAGAAACTCATTCACTACTGGAACTGACTCAAGAGTTAGGATTTCAGAGCTTGAAACCTTAACCCAAACTAGATGATATAGAAAACCCTTAGAAATTATCTTTATGTCCTTAAGGTAAGAAATTAATTGACCCATAGGCGCTAAGCTACTACCCTTCCATTCTAAGATTGGTTAATCTGGAAACTGAAAAACAAACTACTCTATTTCTACAATCTACTGAGGCATAACAAGAATATAACCAATCCATCCCTAGATGATATAGAAATGTATCATTTCTAACTCTACAAGATTTGCTGAGGTGACTTTCTGGGAAACTGTGATAGGGCAATTTTTGTATACCGTCGAGTTATAATTGGGTCACCAACTAGAGTAGAAACTGAGAAGGGTTCTGAAAGAGTTTTTAGACTGACACCAAAATTTATTGCTATATATGAAGTTACAAAGGAAAGAGTAGCCCCTAGATCTAATAAAGCATAAGCATCTAAGTTAAAAACTTGTAACGTACCAGTGACTACATCAGGAGAATTTTCCTGATCCTAGTGAGCTTGAAGAGCATACAACTTGTTTTGGTATTAACTGCCACCTGTACCAGATGAGTTACCCTACTTAGTCGGGTGACCTGTTGGTGCTACAAAAGTTGTAGACTGAGCCCTACCATTAGTGCCTTTTTTACCCTGTTTAGTAGAAGGACAATCTCTCAACCTTTGACCAGATTGACCACACCCAAAGCATCCTTCCTTTCATGCATGACACTCGCCTAGATAGTTGTTACCACACTTTGGATAAGTTGGGTAGGTTTTGGTGCCTGAAACACTCCCCTAAAACTTATTCCCTACCTTTCTAATCCTATCGAACTTTTGCTAAAACTACGAGCGATTTCCACCTCCTAATTTCTATTGAGAATATACTCATACTTGCCTGTTCTAGACTTCTTATTATCCTTAGATTTTTCCCAAAGATTATCTCTGTCAACCTGCTGAGCATGAGTCATAAGCCGATAGATGTTCATATTTTCCAGCAACAAAGCATTCCTAAACTCTATTTTCACTAAGTCGGAAACCCCATATAGAAACTTTTTCTTTTGAGCCCTAGAATTGGCAACCATGTGAGGAGCATACGTGGAGAGTTTGGTGAATATGAGTCCGTACTCTTGGACCGACATGCTACCTTGCCTCAAATTCATGAACTCCTAAGCTTTTGCCTCCCTCAAATCTCTTCGGAAGAGCCTGTCCAGAAAAGTCTCACTAAAGCACTCCCAAGTGATAGGAATTGCATCTGTACACATATTTTCCTTCCATTAAGTAAACCAGATGTGAGCTACATCCTTAAGCTTGTAGGATGCTACATCCTTAGCTTTGAAGAATTTAATTTCTGCGAAATTGGAAGTGGGTGTTGAATAGTCTTCATCTTAGACCTTTGTAAAGACAATATTAATCTTACCCAGTTGATGGAAACACAACTTGGTAATGATTTCTACCTTTTAATGATGTCTAGCTAAAACCTCAATTCTTGGGGTGTGATTATGTAATTATGGGTTGATTTAGCTATTAGGTATTGTTAATTAATAGTGTAAATGATGTTTAAAAGTGATTTCATTCAGTAAATGTGGCTTAATCTAAAGGGTTGTAGTTCCAAATGCAACTCTACCTTCATGTTTTTTGCTTGTGAGAGAGAGAGGATTTAAAACCAAGATTGTTGAATTGATGGTCAGTGGGTAATGGGTTGTCATGGGTTCAGCTCGAGAGGGTGATCCTAAACCCTTTTCCACACATTCAGCTCGAGAGAGTGAATGGACTAAAGCGAAAGTTGTTCTTAGTTGTTGTTTATTGGTGTTCGATAGAAACCAATTTGATTCAGGGTAAATTTTCTGAGAGAAAGTTTATCCCCACTAACGTCTAGCTTATTGACTAATTTACAGTTATTCAGTATTAATTGCAATCACCCATTTGTCTACCTTAGCCCATAATCCAATCACATCCCAAGAATCTCGTCTCTATATTTGTTAATTTCATGTTATTTGTTGGTGTAGCTGATAGTTGAAACCAAGTCCCGCTGTTATTTGACACTTGTGTCACCCATAATTTGAACAATGCTTTTATTTGTAAATGTTTTTACCTTTGATTGGCTTGATGATATTCATGCTTTTCTATTGATTCTCAAATATGAACCACTCCCTTGGGACTCGACCCCAACTCACTTAGTTGGGTTATATTACTATTAACGATCGTTGACGCTTAGTATTGGATGATGTGTCTCTTGATACATAAATCAAACTGGTGCCGCTGCCGGGGACTGGTGTCACTTAAGAATTTTTAGTTAATTTGAATTTTTTTCCTGTTAGCCATAGTTCTACTTACTTGATTTTAGTTTTTTTTTTGCTTGTTTGTGTGTTGAAACAGGAAGTATGAGCGTGAATGGCAGCAATTGCAGTAAAGTAGGCCATCAAGATGACATCAGAAACCTCAACGATGTCAACGCGCCTCATGCTAATGACCCCCATTTCATGGAAGGTATTGGTGTCATTCGCTTGCCTCCAGCAGAAGGGAATGCAGTGTTCCACATCATGAATACTATGTTCTAACTCTTGCAAATAAAATGGCTTTTCAATGGTTTGGCTCATTAGGATCGCCATGAGCATATTAGAAACTTCGTAGATGTATGCGAACCGTTCTCCTTCAAGAACATCTCTGAAAAATTGGTTTGGTTGAGGTTGTTTCCGTTCTCTTTTATCGGAGAAGCATGTAAGTAGCTAGCTGAATTGCCATGTGAATCAATCACTTCATGAGAGGAGTTGGTTACCGCATTTCAAGTGCGATTTTTCCCTCATTCGAAGATGATGACTCTTTGGGACAGTATTCAGAGCTTTAAGCGTCTGGGAGGCGAGCCAATTAATGAAACTTGGGTGCGATTCAAGAAGTCGGTGCTTCAATGCCCAACTCATGGCTTGCTTGACAACGTGTTGCTCCAGTATTTTTACCGGAATCTTGACTCGGTAAGTAAGAATGTCGCTGACAAACTTTCTTTGGAAGGTTTGATGCAGCAACCTTATGTGATAGTTGGTCAGCTCTTGGATGGCATGACTACCATAAACAGGGTGTGGTATACTCAAGAAGACCAGATCTCCCCTCTCACATTCAAATTGACCAAAGAGCAAATGGAGAAAGACTAAGAGAGGGACCAGAACATGGCCAAGATCATGACACTACTTGACATTTTGTCCAAAAATGTCATGGGAGCGGGTGCATGAAGTTTTAATGTCATGGGTGTTGGGTGTGCTAATCTGGAGGAGTCAAAGTTTGAGGCCTTGTATAATGAAGAGATGAATTTCCTAGCCAACAAATATGGTGGTTATCATTTAAACTACCTGAGGCAGGGTGGTAACCAAGGTTGAATTAGGGATGAGGGTTGGAAGGATCGTGATAGAGAATAGAGGCACCAAAATCCCAATTAGAAGGATGGGGAGAAGAATAGATATGTGCCTCCATATGAGCGCCAAAAACCAAAGGATTCGGAAGGTGGCCTGTCGAAGGATATGCTTTCTCGTATCCTAAATAAAGTTGAAGGGTCGGACAAGATCTTGAAAGAGATGAAAGAAGATGTGTCGATCCTTAGACAGAAGGTTACCTCCCATTCAATGTCGATCAAGCAGTTGGAGACCCAATTGGGTCATATCTCGTCTCATTTGAACCCAAGACAGCAGGGGGTTTGCCTAGTGATACAATGGCTAACCCCAAGAATGATGTTTACTTATAGACTTGCGTCGTGCCACGACGTTAACTAACGCGTTGCTTGGGAGGCAACCCAAGTTTTCTTTCTTTTATTTTCTTTCTCAGTGCCAACTTCAGCACCTTCGGTGGATCCTGTGCCACTAGTCATCCCTCTTCCCAAGCTTTTGAACAGATTGAAAGGTGATGGTTTGCGAACCATCCTCGAGGACAAGTTTATATCGACAAAAGGCCTTGAGGGCAAGTAATCAGATGTAAGGGACACCATCTATTTCCACATATTTGAGCAGTTCACCAGTCCTCATGGCCCCTATATTCCTTCATGGGTCAGGGAGTTCTATATGACATATGGTGATTTGGTTCCCAAGACTAAGAAGAAGCGCAACGAGTTCAGACCAATTAGATCGGTCGTGGTTTGCGGCAAGGAAGTTGAATGCAATAACGAGTACATCAACACCATACTTTACAGAGGGTAAGACTTTGCATATACCCCAACTTGACTACCGCTACAGCTTCATTGGATGAGCTTAAGGGCTGGCTTGCGCCCCTCATTTCAGATACCACCATGAGTTGGATAGAGGTAGGAGTCCCGATTGACAAGAGGGACTTGGGTGTAGCTGCTCGTTATTAGTTTGGATTCATTAGTAGCTCTATTTGCCTTCCCAAAATGAGTCTGTTCTTCGTCATCCCAAGGCGGCTTGCCTTGGGTCGATTATTTCTAGAAAGAGCATTGACCTAGGTCTTATCATTGAGTAGGAGATGTCCATGAGGGCCAAGCAGAGGTAGACATTTTTGCCATTACTGGTCCTGATCACGGAGCTGTGCCGGCATGTTGGAGTGCCCCGGGATGCTGCGAGTGATTTTGAGGTTACCCTGTCCTCCTCCACTAACATCCGGTGCATTGAGGCCGAGTATACTAGAGAGGAGGCTGACAGGAGGAGGGAAGCTCTGATGGACACATCCCCGGAGGTGGATATAAATTTGATACTTGTCGAGGTATCTTTGCCTACTATGGAATCCGGGCCATCAAGTACTTCTGCCCCTTCCTCTTATTCAAAAGCTCCAGGAACCTACAGTTCCTCCCGGTGGGCTAAGATTACTCAGGTGATGATCCTGAAGATGGGGCATCTAGCCCATTCAGCTGACGTAAGGGTGACCCTACTAGAGATATCCTACCCTTAGATGATTGAAAGTGCTATCGTTGATGCACTGGCCCCCCTCTAGACTTTCATTGAAACTCTCACCACAAGAGTCGAGGCTTGTGAGAGTAGACAGGGGGAGACCTCTGAGGTTACGCCTTTAAAAGTTAAAGTTGTTGATTTGAGGAAGGATGCAGACTATCTAAAGTCTACTGACTTCACTTCATTACTGGAGGTTGCAAATTATTTGGATGCTCCTAAGACTTCTGAGATTCCTCCGGCTACTACCGGAGACGTGCCTAGGGCTGATGCAGCGGAGCATGAGTCAGAGGAAGAGACCAATGAGGAGCTGATAGAGATCAGGGAGGACAGAATAAATAGAGACTTGCCAGATCTTGAGGAGCTGATCGTGCAATTTGTGATACAGACATTGCTGACAGAGGCATCTAGTGGAGCTATTCCTTCTGAGGTGACTCCGGGCACTGATGCACAGATAGATGGAGCGACTGAGTAGACAAGATCTTTTCTTTACCTCCTTCTTTGTCTTACTTTATTTTGACTTCTGGATATTTTTGCTTGCATTTGAGGACAAATGACTTTTATTTGTGGTGGAGTGAGGCCCACCTTTTGTTACACTTTGATTTTGTGTATATATTTGGTTTTGAGCTATAATTGTGTGTTACACTATTTTTGTGGATGATTGAGCTTGTGGCTCCTTGTTTTGAACTGTAAATGATTTTTGGGCCCTTCCGAAAAAAAATTGTGCCACCTCTTGTTTGTGTTAAATGTAGTTGTTCTCTTGCAAATTTGAATATCGATTTTGATCAATATCGATGACTTGAATAGTGGTCATAATCGAACAAAATGAATGTTCGGCTACGATGAGGCCAATTGAAGTTCCATACACAATATGTGAATTTTTTGCATCTTGTTGTGACTAGCCAAGTATTGAATTGAGTCTCTTGTGATGAACATTGCACATTAGCAAAAGTGTGGAGTCTTGTTTGACATCTGTGTCAATGCCTTGTTTGATGAGCTTATCATGAACCATGTGTAATGACACCTATAATTTGTCCCGGTGGTTTAGTTGACTAGGTGATGCAATCTCTTGATATGATCTTAGGCAACTTTGAAGAGTGTGGAACAAGTTGACATTATACTTCTTTTGTGGCCTACCTTGTGAGTGTGTGAGCCCTGTTTGAACACCCTTTGAGCCTTAGCCTTTTCTTTGAAGAAAATTGATAAAATTGTGGCCTCTTGATCTATTACCCATAATCCTCATGATTTGTGGTTTGTTTGAATAGCAAACTTAGGCCAAAAGCCTAAGTTGGGGGTGTGGTGAAAAGAAAAGGTAAATCAAGAAGTTCAAGAAAGTCCCCTTTGACCCATGGTTTTGAGAAAAATGGAACCCCTCCATATAAAAAAATGAAAAGAATGAAGAAGAAAAAGAATGAAAAAGTTGTGGAATAAAGTTGTGAAAATGCAAGAAGAAATGGGGTTTCCAACAGTCCATGGAAAGTGAATAATGGATGACTTGTGAGCACAAATGAAAATGATGAAGAAAAGGAAAGAAAGTGTTGTTCACACCACATTTCATGAGGAATGCAGCCATTGAGCATAAATGAACATACATTTGCACTCGGCCCCGTTACAAACCTTGAAAAGACCTTTTTGATCTTTAGTGTGCTGAAACAAGTGTTGATTGGAAAATACGAGCAAACCTATGGGTGAAATCATGCATTGTGTTCATTTTTGTGAGTGTGAGCGTTGCATTTGATTCTATAGCTTTAAATTGTGAACCATTGTGCGTGAATATGGACTCATTCTTTTTGTGAGGGCATTTGAGTACCTTTGTTGAGCTGGAACTTGCATTTGAAGCAAGTATTGTGATCTTGTGAGTCTTTCATAGTGCTGAGTCACAACTTGAATCTTTGAGTGCACAGTTGATCATTGCATAGATAAGTTGAGTCTTTTTGTGTGCATTCATAATTGAGTCTTGTGTAGCATTGTTTGAGACATCTGTTTTGAACCGCTGAACTTGAGTTTTACTTGAGGACAAGCAAAAGTATAAGTTGGGGGTGTTGATGAGTCCACGATTTGGACTCATTTAGGGCTTTATTTTGATAGATTTAGTGTCCTCAAATGCATATTTTGTGCCAGTAACTGATGTAAATCATTGAATTTCAGGTATTTGGATTGAGGAACAAAGCATGGACACTATTGAGCAAAAAGGAACAAGCCAACTGAAAGAACGAAGAAAAGAAGACATGAGTATCGCCTTACCCATTGGGCGAGTCATCGAACGGCCATGGTCTCGCCAAATGTTCCAATGTGCCAAGCCCTGAAAGAGAATATCAAGTTGGCGATAGAAAGGAGAAGTCGGCGAGTCGCCAAACAGTTCTACGAGGTAGTACCATATCTCCTAAAGTTACAAAACTTGAAGATGCTAAAGGCCAAAGAAAAAAGGCGATGGAATTGACCAAAGGGCAGATCGCGGAGTAGACCGGCGACCCCGACTTATTGTGCCGAATGGACTTTCGCAACACATTTTTGGCAACTATAAATACATTTTTTAAACTCTTAGTTGAGTATTTAGAATTCAATAGTTTTCAGTAATGTTCAGTTTTCAAGTTGGAGATCTTAGAACTAAGTTTAGAGACAATATTTCATTATCTTTGAAGATTTGAAGATTTCCATTTCTGAGAAATTGGAAGTGGGTGTTGAAGATTATTCATTTTAGACCTTTGTAAAGACAATATTAATCTTACCCAGTTGATGGAAACATATTTTGGTAACGATTTCTACTTTTTTATGTTGTCTAGCTAAAACCCCAATTCTTGGTGTGGGACTATGTGATTATGGGTTGATTTAGTTGTTGGGTATTGTTAATTGATAGTGTAAATGTTGTTTAAAAGTGATTTCATTCAGTAATTGTGGTTTAATCTAAAGGGTTGTAGTTGCAAATGCAACTCTACCTTCGTGTTTTCGGCTTGCTCGAGAGAGAGGTTTTAAAACGAAGATTATTGAATTGATGGTCTGTGGGTATTGGGTTGTCATGGGTTCAGCTCGAGAGAGTGAATCCTAAACCCTTTTCCACACATTCAGCTCTAGAGAGTGAATAGACTAAAGTGAAGGTTATTCTTAATTGCTACTTATTGGTGTTCGAGAGAAACCAATTTCATTCGGGGTAAATTTTTCGAGAGAAAGTTTATCCCCACTAAAGTTTAGCTTATTCACTGATTTATAGCTATTCATTATTAATTGCAGTCACCCATTTGTCCACCTTAGCCCATAATCCAATCACATCCCAAGAATCATGTCACTATATTTGTTAATTTCGTGTTATTTAATGTTGTAGCTGATAGTTGAAACCAAATCCGCCTGTTATTTGACAGTTGTGTCACCCCAAATTTGAACAATGCTTTTATTCGTAAATATTTTTACCAATGATTGACTTGAGCTTATTCATGTTTTTCTATTAATTCTCAAATACGAACCACTCCCTTGGGACTCCACCCCGACTCACATAGTTGGATTATATTACTACTTTACGATCGTTGACGCTTAGAATTGGATGAAGTGTCTCGTGATACGTAAATCAATTTTCATCGTATTTGCATGTCCTTGTAACTTAGTTCAGTCAAAAATCAGTTTCTAGTAATTAGTGGCAGGGTGTAGAGCTCTTTCCTGCCCTATCCAACTAGTTTAGTCGTCATTTGACGACGAATGTTCCCAAAGAGGAGATAATGTCTCACCCCATATGCTAGAACTACCAAAATGCAGGTTTTCAGAAGTTGTAGGTGACATCGACGGGCACCACCCATGGACCGTAGGGTGACCCACGGTCCGTGATTCACCACCTATAACCCACTCCCAGTAACCCCCCCCCCAAAAAAATTACATAAGGGTCAACCTACGCAGGG
This sequence comes from Solanum boliviense, assembly GCA_029582625.1. NCBI lineage: Eukaryota > Viridiplantae > Streptophyta > Magnoliopsida > Solanales > Solanaceae > Solanum > Solanum boliviense. The sequence goes on along the minus strand of JAJOOJ010004658.1, from coordinate 9,221 downwards.
ACCTACAGACCGTAGCTCAGGCCACAGCCCGTGGTCAAGGGCCGTAGGTCGGACCCCTAAAATTTAGCTTCCAGTCGCCAAACGACGACGAACCAGAACGGACCGTCGGTCCATCCATGGTCAGTCGGTAAACCCAACAGCTTTTAAGTCAGTGGTCGTTTGGTCAATTCCTCATGTGTTGAACTCCTAAACTACGTCATGTAACTGCTAAACTCTGTGGTTTTGGTCAGTTTTAGCCTAGTAAACGAATTTGAACCTAACCTAATCAATTATTCACCAAAATCAAGCGAAAACTTAGAGCAAAATAGAGGGGAAAGTTAAGCAGCCCTAGTTAAAAAACGTAGCGAGTCTTCATCAGTTCCAGGCCCGAAATGGAAAGATTTCTACGTGAATTTTATCACTAGGTATGTGGGATTTCACTAGTGGGTTCCTTTCACCCATTAGGTCCCTAGATTCTAGTCAGAATCTTGATTCCCTCTATATTATATAAACCTAGGGTTTTTAGAATTTTAACAGATTATTATGAATTGGTTACTTTAATGCTCCTAATCAAATTATCATGATTTTAGTATTGTTTTGCGTAGATTCTTTCATAAATTCAAAACCCTAGCTATGTAGTTCTTTTAGTTGATGAATTACACATGCTAGGTCAGTTATTTCACATATACATGCTTCAATTTACGAATATCACATTAACAGTTATAATTGTTGCATTCTCAGAGTTTGCATGTCAGCAATTGAGCAATCTAGTACTTCAGCATTTCAGTCATAATATTGCTTATATACATTCTAATTGGGAGTAGGCTTAGACCGAGTGGACTAGGGTTCAGCGTACTCGTATAGTCATAGAAATACGCGCCCCCATAGGTTTATAAGTCCCCTCTATGGGCATTACATTTTAGTTATCACGCTAGTCATGCCTCTATACCCCTGGCAGGGTATATTGGGTCCTCTCGATGGGGTGTATACATCGGACTCCACATTTAGCTCATCGGGTTTTATATCGGTTATTAGTAGCTCCCACAGTCAGATTCTATTGCATTGACCATGTTATCAGTTACAATCAGATTTCAGTTTTAGCATGTTATAAACTTGGTCATTGCATTCAGTTAGTTCATGTCCAGTATTCTTTGTATAGTATCTTGCTTATCTCATATAATTGATCAGTTATATTATTTGTTCAGTTATGTTAATTGTTCAACTTTACTCTATTTTTCATGCTTAGTACCTTTCAGGTATTGACGTATACTCTATACTACATCCTCTCATGATATAGCTTTAAGACCTCAACTTTCAAATCACGCATAGATCGGTTCCTGATCTTCAGCTCCGCAACATCTGTGGTGAGTCCTTATTCTTTGAGGAGGAAAGACATGTTTGTTTTCTATTTTTTGCCTTTAGTTTCAGTTTTGCTAGATTTAGCTGGGGCATGTCCCAGCGATTCTAGTCAATTAGAGGCTTATTTCAAACATAGTTAGATTCAACTTTAGCACTTGAGTTTTATTTTAGTATCTTAAACTCTTATTAGTTTTATATATTCAGACTTAGAATGGGTATTCCCCATCATTTCAATTTATCTTATGATTTAGCTTCCGTACATTATTTCTTGTTTCAGTTTATCTTTAAGTATGCTTATGATATGCCAACAAGGTTAGTTTGGGGTCACTCGTGATCTTAGATATTGTGTCCGCGTCATGTGGGTAGCTTCAGGCTTGACAACAACAACCTTTAGATAATGAATAAGTCAACAAATATGGACAAGAGTTGAGTCCAAAGCTCCACAACAAGAACACCTCCTTTCAACTAATAAGAAGTCTCTTTTTTGACTAACTTTTTCCTCTCTATAATTTTCTTGTATATCTAAACCAAATGAAGACTAACCCTATTTATAGTTGAAGAAGTCTTCCTACGAATTGATAGAAAGATAATGGGGTAGTAAATAGTGAAGAAAAATGGTCGTAGGAGTTACGTAGGTTACCATGCTAATGGAGAAGTAAGGAATTGAATAATGATTGGGGTAACCAATGCCTCTAATGTGCATTCGCACAAAAGCCAACTTTCCAACGTTCACATAAACTTTCATCACAAAGCCTAATGCATTAATTATCCACTAAGTAATTCGGCACAAAAGTTTATCCATTGCAGCAATGATCCAGTAGATGCTCCAACGAATAGAAAAAAAAATTAATGTGGCCATTCCAAGGTAGAATAATATAATACTAAAATGCTGACCAATAGGAAGTTATATTTAATATTCATCTTTCATATGTAATTTCTGACTTTTGTCATTTCAATAAATAGGGGTACTATTTATTAATTTCGTGGATAATAAACGAAGCCATTGAAAAAATTAGGGACTGCTTACAAGTTAAACAATATAGATTTCATCATATAATAAGAGAACAGAATCAACTTACAGACTACTTGGCAAACATGACTCTAAAAGAAGGAAATTGCATATTCACATATTTTCAAAGCATGGATGCGAAAGGAAAAAGAATTATAAAAAGGGGCCTAACTACACAAACCCAAGGATGGTCAGATGAACACCTTTCGTTGAAACTTTTTTTAAAATATATAGATTAAATATAGATATTACTAAATATATACTAATTGTTGAATACCCCTGACACAAAAGAGAGATATAGCTCAGTGGCTAAAGCCATGCAAATTTTCCTTGGAGGTCTAGGTATGATCCTAGGCTCCTACAACTATATTTAATTTTTTTTAACTTTAACAAAGGTCCTCTTTTGTTGTTGAAAAAAATGAATTACTATTTTTTAAATCAAAACAAGCCAAGGACATCATTTAGTGTTTGGCTTTCTCCTTTTATAATTAAAATATAATTACTATTTTTTTAAATTTTGGTTAAAAAATTTAATCCACATCTTGTCATAAAAGTAACACCCTTGAAAAAAATGTTGGTTGCGCAACTAATTGTAAATAGCGACAAATTAAAAAGTCTATATCTAAAAGTATCATCCATGAGGAGATAATGGGGGAAGGGAAAGAAACAACATAGGGTTTTTTTAAATTTTTCACATATACATCATTCACAAAAGACACAAGGGAAATAAGAAATGTGAAACATTAATTAGCCTAGGCTATTTTCAGCTAGCAAAAAGGACTCGACGAAATAGGAGGATCTGAGTCAGATAAAGACGCTCTAACCTAGAAGAAGCTTTAATCACTAGAATGAGGATGTGGAAAGAAGCTACCCATGCACTCCATTCAAGCACCACGTGTAAGGTAGCAGAAACAGAAGAAATCAATGATGAGGGAAAGAATGGAAAAAAATAAGTACAAATCACGAACCTAATGATTATGAATCCTTCCTTGACATCAGATCTAGAAGTAATGCACAAGAACAATCCAATAAATTATAGAACATAAAACAGCAATGACACTTTACTCAGCTGAAACGGGCGCATGAACAAGGAAGTAAGGAAAATAAAGAAGACGTACTCTTATTTAGTTGATAAACAAGGAAACAAGGATAGGAAATTAGCATTGATCCATAACATGACGAGGCAGAACTTCTTGTTATTCCATAGAGGGAACATCATTAAGATGGTTAGGGATGAAGGCTATGAATGAAAAGAGGCTGATTTAGAAAATCCTAGACTTAAGGAAGTATTTATAGGGATCAGTTTTTGGGTTGGATCTGAAGTGGTTGTACCTGATAGGTTTTTTTGGTATGTCATAATAGATTTTGATGTTTGGCCCAAATGCGTTATGTATTTGTGTTTAGCTTTTATCAATAAATGCCTGAAAATTTGAACCAAAAAAGTACTATCTAGTAGAAATAAGTAGTCAAATGTGAATTGAGGTATGACAATTCTTTTTTTTTATATTGAAAAATTAGGACATCAAACTGTATTCACTAAGAATCACTAATTGGTCATACTTTCAAAATAAATTAAGTTATAGACTTCTTAATGACGGAAAAAGTTTTCATCGAGGGTGAGTTTCAGAAAAAATGTTTGTGTCTCCTCAAGTAGGATGTTTTTTGTAGAAAAAACTTGTCTCAATAAGATATCACTTGATGATTATAAAAATGTCAAATGTTCATTGTGCTTTCTTCATGAGTAATTTTTTCGTATGTTACAAATACCATCATAATTATAGACATTATTTGTGCATCAACCACTAATCTACCACAACTTTTAGGTCCGATAATGATTTGCGATGAATATTCACATAAATGGAGATACATCATTAGTTATGGAATAAAAGTAAAAAAATTATTACGTTTATGTATTTTGACACATACAAAATTCAGAAGCATTATCACACAAAAGTATTGTGTAGCATCCCGTCTTAGAAAGAGCTAAAAATAAAAAGAACTAATTTGGAAAGAGCCAAATCTGAAAATTTTCAAGTTAAGTTTAAGATGTGAGCTTTGGGTCAACTTCGAATGGTCATACGTTTAAGTTCATGATGACTTAGTTGGCCCATAAGATATCTAATGATAGATCTTGTAATCCTTTTTCCAATGCCACCAAATTTGCTAAATTTCAAGCTCGTATGAGGGAGATGTGCTCGTTTGAAATCAGGTTGTCCAGTTAAGGAAAATTACCCAAAATTATGAGGGGTATTTTGATCTTTTCCTTTACCCAATCAGATTAATTCATTTTTAGTAAATAATTAGGGGTCTGACCTTATTTGGTTCGGTTTTACAAATCCTAATTTACGCTAGGGTTTTGAGAGGGGTTTAAGAAGAGGAGAAAAGGAGAAAAGTCAAGGCATTCATCGAGTTTTCTTGCGAATCGAAGGTTGTTTCGCCGAGGGTTTAATCCCTAAGAGGTATGTGAGTTCTCATAGTGTTAGGTTTATTCACACACATGCAAATCATGTTATTTTCAGCGAAATGTTGTTCTCAAAGTTGAAGGATTTGAGTTCTTTATTAGTAATCTTGAAGTATCTCTTTCGTTCTTGAATTAGGATGGGTTTGATGAGTTTTTGAGATAATCGTATTGTGTTGAGAGTTGTTTCTGAGTAGATTCTTGTATACTTGTATTGGGTAATTGAATTTAAGGAAAATTTGAGGAAATCAATCGATTAAAAGTTATTAGGGATCATAAAATGAGTAAGAAAAATTGTCGAAATAGCCTGGGGAGGGACTGGGGCTATGCGCCCCAGATGTGCCAGCAGTGCGCCATTTTGGGCTCTCTGAAGTTAAAGTGTTGGCGCCCCGTGCAAGCAGTGCACCAAGGTCGCCTACCCCCCACCCTTTTTCCATCGTTTAGCCCGTATAAGTTCTTTTAAAGTATACATTTACTTCCTATTGATTCTTACTACTTGTAAACATCTAGAAATTATTCATACATGAATCATAACCTTGAATTCATAATTCAAGTTCAAGGTAGAGCTAAGAGTCAAGTCTTGAGAGTTCATACGAGTCATTTAAATAAGTCTTTTACAATCGTTTTAATCTTGTTTTAATATTTGAGAACAAGAGTTTGAGAAAGAGTGGAGTTGAGTTCATTTTCTTTAAAATGATAAATGGGAACTAAGTATTCCTAGGAGTATATATTTTCACATTTAAGATTATAGGAAACACCAATTTCCAAAAGATTTTCATGAACAGTTTTGAGCACTATCTCATTTAAGAGAACTATTTTGAGTAATAATCTCAAACCACTGAAATAGTTATCTTTTTAAACATATGAGCTAGTTACATATTGGGAGTAGATTTAGCACTGATATGTCATGGATTGGTATGTTTGATTGGAGCTCACTAGAGCAAATTAATGGTATGGTTGATCAGTTATGTTTGTGTTGATTTATGTTGTTCTGGAACTCATTAGTCTAATTGATAGTGAAAGTGTGTGAACACTTATAACTATGCTTTACCCCATTTTGTGGGAAAATGTTCGAGAATAATTGTGTTTTACTTGAAAAGTCATTTCAACAAATTAGAAAACAAATGAGATTAACACACAGTTTGTCTTTATTCCTTCAATCAAAATCAGTACAATAAGAACAAAATTGAAGGCAGTTACAATAGAAAAGCCGATCAAAATTTCCCTCATAGAGAAAACTACAATCTACCATCCATACTATTATGAAGGTATATAGAAGAAGACAAATGAACCAAACCACTAAGATCATTTTGTTACATAAATCCAAGTAGTCAATATCACCCCAATGACAATGCATATCATCCATACATTTCTTGATCGATTTCTCTCCAGTTCATATGTTTTGCCTCTTTTCAACAATCCACATATCACCCTCCTCGCATGAGCCAGTATTTCATCATCATACCATCGGAAATATTCACATCCACCTCGTGCCTACAAAATTAAAGAAAAAATTGAATTACAAATAAGGGGATTCTTTACTATATTGGATAGTTAAAATGAATTACCTTTGAAATTTTGTAACAAAGGAACCTACGTCCAGGGTTGGATTTTGTCCATGAGATCTTCATTTCCAAAACAACCCCACATTGACATAGCACATTTTCAGTTGAAGAAGAAGAAATCAATGAACAAGATAACTTCAACATTAGAACTTGATGATTAAGAAGAAATCAATGAAAAAGAGATATATTCTGATGAGCAACTCCAACTTAGTGATGAAGAGAAAGAAAAGAGGAGAAATAAGAGAAAAAAGGGAGAAATTAGGGTTAAAAGGGGAAGCAGATCGTTGGTGGGTGGTTCAGGGATCCACAACAGCGCCTTCAAAACGTCTTCACGTGTGCTCAAGTGATGTGAGATCGCATTTTGTGCCACATCAGCCAACAATTTTTAAAAGGAACCAATTATGGGTGGCTCAATGATTCAATAGGAAAATAGCGTAGTTGAGGTGCCTGTGGGGAAAAGCCCAACAAGTTTAGGGGCTTGTTTATGAGTTCCGCCTATGGATACATATTAGCGAAACTAATTTTTCTGCTACTACGACTTACACTTTTCTGAGTCAACTGCAAATGTTTTCAATAACAAAATTTCCATGTCTTAAACATGTCAATCTTGTGTGTTCTTTTGAACTAGGGAAGAAAAATGTTTTTATTCGTTATAAATGGATGAACTGGTGTAGGTTTAAGCATTGAAGAGAATATTGAGTTCTATTTAACTATGGGCTACCAAGGATTCTGATCTTCACTTTTAAAGAGGAAGCAACATAACTTTGTGAAGCTGAATTTAGAAAGAGTTAATGTTGACTCTTATTTAAATTATAAAAAAAATCAAAATTCTTTGAAATCATAGTTCAATAATATTTTATCTTCTTTTCAATACTTGAACCTATTAATTATAAGTCCATTCATGTTATAATAATAGATAAGGCCTATTATGTTCTCTAAATCATAGGGATACATAAGACGTGCGTGTTTGAGGTATGAAAAAAATAATATTATAGGAAACATTTGCAACCGATGCAGAAAAGTATAAGTAATAGTATCAGAAAAAAACATTCTTACTATTTTTTAAAGCAAAAATCTCTACTCATAATTTGAAGTCGTACAAAAGATAAAAGTCGCTCCAATCCTTCCTCCTCCATCTCAATTCTTCTTTGTAAGTAGAAAAAATATAGATTATAGTTACTAACAAAACTACGCTTCTTTTACACTTCTATGTATATATAAGTCTTCATTATATTGCATCTGCATACTCTCCTAATAACTTAATTCTATGATTAAAAAATTATATGTTAGAAGCACATTGATCACTAGTCCCTTCTTGTTTCTTAAGGATGACACTCTTAAAGTTGAGGAAACTTTAGTTATATCCTAATATATATTGTTACTTCTAGGTCCTTAGCAACTAAAATAAAGTAAAGTACCTCAACAAAGGAAATAATGAGAAATTTTCTATAAAACAACACTATGCAAAAAATTAATGAGAAATAGCTCACAATTTTTCTTTCAAATATAATTATTCAAAGAGAATAAAATAATAGTCCTTAGCTTTTTTAAAAAAAAAAAGATCATTTTTATAGTTTATTAGGCAAAATTATGACTAATATTTAACTGTGTAAAGAGGTTCAACGAGCTCTTCACCCAAAATCTCACATATATAGCTTCTAGTGACCATGAAGTTGAGAATATCAAAGAACTTAGCTTCTTTTTTTTTAAATCACGTTGAAGAGCAACATCATTAAAATATACAATGAAGGCATCACAATTAGAAAAAAAATATTACATCATATGCAAATTTATTCTTCGTATGGAAGTTATATTTATTATATTTAATAATCATCTTTCATATGCAATTTTTATGTCATTTCAATAAATAGGAGTACTATTTAGTAGTTCCGTGGATAATAAAAGAAGCTGTTGAAAAAATTAGGGAGTGCTTACAAGGTAAACAGTATAGATTTCATCATATAATGAGGAAAGAGAATGAACTTACAGACTACTTAGCAAACATGACTCCTAAAAAAAGGGAAATTGCATATTCACATATTTTCAAAGCATGGATGTGAAAGGAAGAAGAATTATAAACATGGGCAGAACTACACAAACCCAATGATGGTCAAATGAACACCTTTCGTCAAAATATTTTTTAAATATATAGATCAAATATAGATATTATTAAAAATATACTAATTGTTGAATACCCTTGACACAAAAGAGAGATATAGCTCAGCGGCTAAAGCTATGCAAATTTTCCTTGGAGGTCTGGGTATGATCCTAGGCTCCTACAACTATATTTATTTATTTTTTCACTTTAACAAAGGTCCTCTTTTGTTGTTGCAAAGAAAATGAAAAAATCTTTTATTGTTAAAAAAATAAAAAGTTCCTTTCTATTAATCAAAACAAGCCAAGGACATCATTTAGTGTTTGACTTTCTCCTTTTATGATTAAAATATAATTACTATTTTTTTTAATGTTGTAAAAAAATTTAATCCACATCCTGTCATAAAAATAACACCCTTCACAAAAATGTTGGTTCCGCCACTAACTATAAATAGCGAAAAATTAAAAAGTTTATATTTAAAAGTGTAACGACCCTAAAAATTGATAGGTGAAACTAGAGCCTAACGTATGAATTTTTAAACAAGCATAAATTGGAGTTATGAAATTTTCCAAAAAAAAAAAAAATGGACGTTGCCTTAGTTTTATTTGGTAAGTCCATGTGGGCAAGGGGTGTTTTTGTAAATATTAATTTTAGTTAAATTAAGAAGTGGGTATATTTAATTTTATTTCTAATAACTATATATGTTATTAAAACTTTTAAAAGGTATTTTTGAATTCATTCTTCAAATTAGGGGGG
>JAJOOJ010004657.1:0-32633 GCA_029582625.1 Solanum boliviense | reverse complement strand
TTTGCTTAGAGTTTGACACATTACTGTGTGATAATTATTATATCATATACATGTAGTATTAATTTAAATTATTGTATCATGACCAAATGTCTAGCATGATACATTACTATTTTTGTATCTTGTTGTGTTTGTGAAATACTATACTTTATATATAGATGATACATTATACATTTAATTTTGTTATAAAAGCATCAAAAGGTTCAAGAATGAGGGTATGTATCAGATTATATTTATATTTTGTATCTTATATTATATATAAGTTAGTTGTTTGATTGTTTGTGATTGATACATAGAAATATAATTATAAGAAACATCAGAAAACAGAGGAAAATATTAGACGGTATGAAACTTTGGTAAAATTGAAACTAAAATTATTATGAGACAATGAAAAGATTAAATAATAAAACAAGAATCCTAATCAGTTTCAATGAGGAATTAGTTGTTAGAGTCTATAACCAATTCAAATTATGAAAAATTTACAAAGATTATTATCAAATTTTTATTTTTATTTTAACGATGGACAAAAGTTTTGTAACTCAAGAAAGCATCCTTTTATGATACGACATTACCAAAATCAAACTTGTGAGTTATTACCAAATAATAATTACTACTATAGCGTTTTTTCTAATATACGTTGTAGTGTATAAATTTGGAAGTTCACTTATTTTATTTAATTATAAATTTTGTAGTATTTTTAAAAACGGGTAAAAGATTCATAAATAGTTTTTTCTATTTTTTTTTTTGTCTAAAAATATCCTTAATCTACCTGAAAAGAGATTGATTTTGAATTTCAAACGTGAATGAGAAAATAACTACTAAGATTGTGTGACTAAAAATAAGGAGAGATTTATGGAGTGAAATAAGGAAGGAATAATGTTGATTTTGGGAGTTAGAATTAATGTATCAAACTTTTGAAGGTTTGGGAATAAATAAGGGATTTTGAAGAATTTTAGAACTAATAGGAAATAATGGGAATTATGAAAACAAAAGGCGTGTATATATGTAATTTATCCTTAATAAAATACACAAACAATACCGACAAATGGCAATCATCCAAATAGAACATAAATGTTATATGATTGGTTAATTAGATACTGTCTCAAATCAAATGAGGTTCATTAATGGCAAAATTTTCCAGATCCTGGAAGTTTTACTTTGAGGGCTCAAAGTAGCAGTAAATAGAGGAGGGGAATGAAGATCGAAGAAGAAGAGCAGAGAAAGTTGAGTAGAATGTAACTTTATATCCTGATATTTGAGTCAGCTTTCACAAACTTGGATTTATTTCACGAGATACGTATTACGTCCCACCAAGGAACTCGGTCTACAAGACCTAAAAAAAGATGAAAAGAATGCCTAGTGTTTTGGCTCTGAACCACTTGCCACTAGGCCGCACTCTACAACTGAGAATCTATACGTAGATCACTGTTTAATGGTAATGTAATTGCTGCCAACAAGTTGAGCTAGCAATTTTTAGGTGCCGACGGCTGATCCTGCTGACTGCGCTGTGGCCGACGATCTAATGGAGAAAGTTGATTCTTGCTGAATAGGTCAGAAATCAGAAATATTTAAAGGTAAAATCTGAAACAGTGAAGTAATTTTGTCGCAATCAAGTCAACAGTTCAAGCAGTCAATGCTTTTAACTATTAAATAAATTTGGGGATTTCAGTTCATAGGGAAAGGAAAGGGAGGATCGAATATTTGGCGCCTTCAATCAGAAGGAAGGCATTGATCCAGAGTTTTTTTTTTTTAACATACTACAGAGGGTTGCCGGAAATATAGTACCCATGGCTTGTTACGCGGCGAGTGAAAAGGGCGGCGACGTGTTTTTCCCAATTCCGGCACGTTCAGTTCGTCGGTCTTTGCGCTTGCCCATGTTCGTGCTTGTATTTACTTTGTTGCTAAATAGCAACTGTGTTTCTTCATACTCATCAGGATGCTGGGATTTTACCTGCAACAATTCCACAGATATGGTACGCTTTCTCTTGGACTATTTTGACTTTCTAAGCTTCTAGTACAAGTAATGTGGTTCTGTGTTATCACTGTGCTGTTAGATAATACTAGAGAGGAATGCAGCAAAGTTTTTGTTAGCACATTTCGTTTCCATTGCTGGCTTGAGTAGAGGCTATTGTGTAGTCAATAACATAAATTAGAAAATCCTACTAATCCATTATGAACTTTTGTAAATAATAAATGAAGAATCTCATCTCCAGCTTGTTATTGAGAAGATTAAACGCCCAAAGATACTATCACTAGTGAAGTGGTCGATGCGGGTTATATCCGTTTTCTGAACTATCATTTGTGGAGGTTTTATGGACTGTACTGCTTTCTGTCTAATTATCTGACCATTAATCAGGAAAGAGGGAAGTTGGGTCCCCAAAACCCCGGTGTATGCTCAGGAAAGGCCACACATCTTCCAGTTTGTGAATGTGGATTCAAAATGTTGGACTCTTGCTTCTTGAATAAGAACAAGGTACTGTCGTGACAGTTTAATTATTCTGGTTATCCTTCGTGCTCTGAACTAGAATATAAAGCAAGACTATAGTTAGCTATTCTGTTCATTCTTTTCAGATGCTTGAAATCGTAAAGGGAACAAATGACTTTAACATACCCATAATCAGATCCAACCGAAAGTTAGTTGCCTCTATTGATGGAGGTCTGCATAAACCGTCTTGTTTAGTCTTCAATTCTGCATGGAAGGCCCGACAACTAGAACATGAACCAAACAAAAAGCTCAATTATCCATCACCTGCTGGTATACAAAGACCAAAAAGTGACGAGGATATCGCATTCATGAGTGTAAGTGCTCCGTGTTATTCCCTTTAGATCTATATATCAGGACTTATGTGCTCAAATTTATGGCATTTTCTGTCTACTCATACACCTATACTTTCATTTCAGATTCTTGAACTTGGTCAGCTTCTCAAGGCAAATTTAATCACATCAGTGGAGCTGACTGGAATTTTCTTGAAGAGACTGAAGAGGTGTTAGAACTAGTGTTTGCTTTCAATTATTTCTTGTTATTGATTATCTAGTCCTCATAATGATGCATCTACTGGGGGTGTCGCAGGTATGGTCCTGTTCTTGAATCGGTCGTTACAATTACTGAAGAATTAGCATACAAACAAGCAAAAGAGGCTGATCAACTGCTTGCTGAAGGAAAATATTTAGGTAACAGTCTGCCAAATTCCTCTCCACTAACCTCTTTCACTTATTTCCTATTTACATTCATAATTTTGGATTTTCCGTCAATCAATCACTGAACTATGCCTCAGTAATAATGAATTCTCCATATCCAGTCCGCTCTATTCAAAATTTTGGATTTTCTATATGAGTTTTTATTTATACAACTGGAGTGAGGGGATTTTGTGGGGGAGAGACGAAGTAGGAATTTGGTTTTAAATCTCCATAGATGTCATGGACCCAGGACCTTTACATCTGAAAAAAGTAGTGGTATACATCCAACTTCTCCATAAAGAAATATAAAATGTGAGCATAGTAAGTACCATGGAAGGAAATATTTATATGTTTATCAGCCATATCAAAATTAGACCATCGAAACATTACACATAATCAGGAAAATCGTAAATCTTCAAGCTGCAATGTTCTCCAGTTTCTTCAGACTGATATTTTCTTGATGCCGTAATGGTTTACCTTACCCTTCAAGCACTTAAGGTTGTTCATTTTCTACAGTTACCTTTTCCAGACAGAGTAATCTTCCAATGCTTCCTTCGCTTCTCATCTCATGCTCTGAATTAATTTTTCTTGATTTCTTTTATTTTAGAGGAGCTTACTTTGGGATTTTATGGCATATGTAGCTTCTTGAAATGATATTTCTTGGTACTTCTTTATGAAATTTGGAGTAATACGAAAAATGTTTTCTCCAATGTTTTGTTGGATCACTTTCCTTGCGACATTAATAGCCTCATAACCCTTTTTAACAATATTTTGCTCTCTAGATTCTCTGTTTTAACTCAAAGGGATTACAAGTATAACATCTTCTTTTCTATACAGGTCCTCTTCATGGGATTCCTTATGGTCTGAAGGACATCATAGCAGTACCTAACTATACCACAACATGGGGTTCAACATCTTTTAAAGTCCAAGTTCTTGATATTGAAGCTTGGGTTTATAAGAGGTATAACTAATCATGAAATCAACGACATATAAGGCCAGATCTAAATATCCATTCTTACTGTGCGTGTATTTGTAATAATCTAGATATGGTTGATGCAGGCTGAAATCTGCCGGGGCAGTTCTTGTTGCAAAGTTAGTAACTGGTTCTTTAGCATATGATGATATCTGGTTTGGTGGTAGAACAAGAAACCCGTGGAATATCGAGGAATATTCTACGGGATCATCAGCAGGTCCTGCTTCTTGCACCTCAGCAGGTATCTTTGAGCTATCGAGCTATCCCTGATTAAATTCCTAATTATGGTACCTGTCTTCTCCATTTGCAATTATGATAATTCTGCTCAATATCTATTGTCAGTTTGTATCCCTTTTAGAAGAATGAAATGGGGAAATGATGTCCTTTACTGATTTATAATTGATTAGTAGGCAGAACATATTGTTTTAAGAAAGAGTCTGGTATTGCAGGTTTGGTTCCATTTGCAATTGGTTCAGAAACTTCCGGCTCTATTACCTATCCAGCTTCCCGCTGTGGCGTGACGGCACTGCGGCCCACTTTTGGAGCTGTCGGCCGAACGGGTGTTATGAGCATAGCTGAAAGCTTGGTACTCATATTTCTTCCACAGTGCAATTCCTTTCCTAACATTAGTTTTGATTACGATACACTAAAATCTAACTTTTTGTCAGGATAAATTAGGCCCTTTTTGTAGAAACTCTGTGGATTGTGTGGTTGTTCTGGATGCCATTCGGGGAAAGGACCAAGATGATGTTTCATCTAGAGACATATCCTTTGGAGATCCATTCTCAGTTGATATCACAAAGCTCACTGTTGGATATCTTGAGGATGCTGAGATGGAAGTAAGTAGCTATTTTCCAATATCGGATTGTGGCTGAGTTAATTGGGTTCTTTATCCTATTTGACGAATATCTTAACTGGATTATATTGTGATGACGATGACAGGTCGTTCATGTACTTCAATCTAAAGGAGTGAATATGGTCCCATTTAACCTGAGTTACACTGTTGATTCTGTCCAAGGTATTCTCAATTTCACAATGGATGTTGAGATGCTGGCTCACTTCGATAAATGGCAGCGCTCAAATCTGGATGATGAATATGAAGCCCAAGATCAATGGCCTATTGAACTTCGCCGAGCACGTGCCATATCTGCAGTTGACTATTTTCAGGTAATTGTCTTGACCTACAGAGTTTCTCTTGGTTTAGATGTTTAAAATGTTACTATTTTTATTTCCATTGGTATAGGAGAAGAACTTAATTAATTAAATTCTTTCAGACATCTCAAAATCTGACTGGCTTAGTAACAGAACGGAGCTCGTAATCCACTTTTAAACCGTTGGTTCAGAATTTGTCAACACTAAGATCAATATTTGTATGTTATTTAACCAGGCACAAAGAGCTAGAGGTATATTGATTCAGCAAGTAATAGAAAGTTTCAGTGTTGATGCATTTATTGGAAATGCAACTGACTGGGAGAAAGTTTGTGTTGGCAATCTTGTGGGTTTTCCAGTAGTAGTTGTTCCAACAGGATTCAAAAAGATATCTGATGCACCATCAAATGATACTCGCAGGAGAACAACAATAACTACAGGAATATATGCTCCTCCAGACCGTGATCATGTCGTAAGTGTTCTTTAGTTATGATCCTCTTTTTAGTGTAGTAGCAAATGTGTAAAGGACACGTGCTATATTATCTGGTCTTGGATAAATGTCATCTTTGCTTTGTTGTTGAGTCCTGGGATTTCTGGACTTAAACAAGAATTGGATGACTTTGAACTTCTGATTGTGCTGCTTATTACATGCACTCGTTCATTTTGTTTGTTTCGTTTATGTCCAGGCCCTAGCTTTAGCAATTGCTTATCAATCAGTCACCAATCATCATAAGCAGCGGCCACCAATTGATGACCTTGGGCCAAATGATCCTATTCCAGAATCACCAAAATCCCTATAGTGGGGTTGTTTGTTCATGCTCACAAGTGGTTGATATGAGCCTCCATGTGCTTGAACCTGGTGTGATTCAGACCAACGTCTGTAGCTGCTAAAACTATGAAAGTATGAATCGCAATTTTCTGTTTGGGCCATGAGGAAGATAAAAATTATGTTTACTTCTTTCTCTATTTTATGGTTCTAATTCTGCCAAATTCCTTATTACTTTTGATCTGTAAATGTCTGTAACTTCATATTAGTGGATTGTTTATCCAAGCTGAAGAGTAACACTTCTACGGAGGATTTGAAATATATTTTTTTTCTTGATGATATGATGTCTCAGTTCTGAATTATTCTCATGTAAACACGGGTAAAAATTTTACATCCATTTTCTATACCAGGGATAAAGGGTATTACAAGGTTGTTTTAGATCTGGGCTAGCTCCATCTTTCTTTTTCCTTTTACTTTTTTGGAGATGAGGTAATCGTAGAAACAATATTTGCGTGTTAGTATCATTTACTATTTTACTTTCTTCCTTTAAACGAAATGTTGTTGTTGCTGTCTTGACGATCGCGATTACCTAATCACGATAGATTCAGTTTTGAACATGTGCTGGAACAACCTGTATTCAAAACTGTTTGAAGTTGTTATTCGTTTGTTTTAAGTAGTGAAATATAGATGTCTCAGAAAGGATGAATCTGGAGATGTTGTTGTATATTTAACAACTTTGTGCCATAACTTTATTCATCTGCTGCATCACATATCGTCACTCTGATGATAGTGTGATTATCACCTGTGTTTCGAACCGTTTTTTGAGAAATCAGTTTCTGTTTTATAAAAAAGATACAAAATAAATACTGAAACAGAAATGTAGAAGAATAAGGAAAAAAAAAATCGAGTCAACAAGTTGTTTGTGTGACCTTAAGGAAATATAACTCCCTCACTGTTGTCAATGATTTGGGTTACTTTCGGGATAGAACAGAAAATAAATAAATTAATAATGACAATGTAAATTACAGAACTTTGATGAAGCAAAATCACACGACACTTGTTGTTTTGTTTGAAAACGACGCACAAAAGAAGAGATCTTCCATTGTGAATAAAAATTAGGTGAAGTCTCAAAATTTATAGTCAGAAGTTGGACAATCAACATGTGTGAAAATACCTGTTGGAGATCTTCCATTCCCAATTCACATTACGCCTCATTTTGAAGCTATCTCCCAACAGATTGTCCAATTTGCAGAGATGTCCTGTTAATGAAGTTATGTGTCACATGAGGTAAATCCACAAGATTTATATCATATTTATCTAAGTACCAATAACGTAAAAAGAATAATATTTTCTATACTTAACAAACATACTGTTTTATTCTTTCATTGTGATTTATGATAGTTGAGCATACTACCTAACTTCATAAAGATAGGCCAATCAATAATGTCAAATGGCGTATAAGCATCCTTTTCGAAAGTGACATTTATTTTGGTTAGATAGGCCCATTATATAAAGATGAGAATTACGCAAAAAAAAAAAAAGAGTATAAATTATAGGAACCACATATTTAAGTAGTAAATAACATTCTATCCCTTCTAGTTTTCTATTTATCAAAAATCCCTTAAAATGATGTTTGCGGGATACATAGCGTTGTGCACGGGATACATTAGGTTTGATATATTCCACATAGCGGGATACATAGCATTGTGCATGGAATACATTAGGTTTGATACATTCCACATAACGGGATACATAGCGTTGTGCACGGGATACATAGCGTTTGATACATTCCACATAGCGAGATACACAGTGTGCACTGTGCACAGGATACATGCGGGATACATAGGTAAAATAAGGGATTTTTTTTTTTTGAAATAAGTAGGGATAAATGAATATTAAGGTAAGTAAAGGAGTTTAGTTAAGTAATTTGTCCAAAAAATAATATCACCCTAAAACTAATATAATTATGACGAATTCAGTTGTGTAAGATAATAATAAAAATTTAGAAAATATTCAATTGTCTTAAAAAAGACATTATTCAGTATTGGTGGTCATTGATGTGCTCAACTAAATTAGATGGGAAGAAGTTAGTTTAATTAAAAATAGAAACGGATTCGGAATTAAAATTTTATGAATTTGATTCTTAAAGTTTTCAATAATAAACTCATTATATTATTAATATGGGAAAATTGTATGAAATAACAAATTATTAATTTAAATTAAATGTTATAGCCATATTTTCTTTTATTTGTAATTCGCAACAAACATTTCATGTTTTTTGTCATCCCATTTGTATATCGAAATATACAAATAGACCCATTCGGTATACATATGTGTTGTATAAAAATTAATTGCATGACCCATTTGTCTACCGAAATATACAAATAGACCCATTCGGTATACATATGTGTTGTATAAAAATTAATTCCAAGAGCCATTTGTATACTGATATATACAAATAGGCCCATTCGGTATACATATGTGTTGTATATATGTAGTAATTTTGTTTATATACAATTACTATGTTTTAGTCTGTATACCGAAATATATAAATACATATTTTTATGTATATTTATATCGAAATATACACAATAGTCATAGCAAACATAAAGTTTGGTATGAAGCGCAGTTATACAAACTATAGCTATAACATACAAATATGATTTTTATGTTTGTTAAACCTAAAATTTACTCAATTAATATTACGAGTTCATATTTAAAATTTATACTAATTTTCATATATTCTTACATATAAATTCATAATTTACATCATTAATACAAATTTTGATACATTAATTCACCCAAATTAAAATCACGATCTATCTATCAAATGAAGGAGAGATAGTGGTGGAGCGTTAGTGGGGGAAATCAATTCACTTAACATTTTTTTTCCCTTTAAAAGGAGATTTTTTGACCTATTTGTGGACCCACAACCCCAAATAAAAATAATTATGGGACAAAATATATTAGCATAAAATTTATGTGTAATTTTACAATTCAAGCACTTCACGTAATACAATACCATAGACATGTCAACGTTACAACACAAGTGGACATATTAATTGGATAATTCCTATTTTTGGATTTTCATACCGTAAGAGGTAGGTGGGTATGTTGAGTATAAAAAATTTAAAACAATGATTTGTTTTATTGGCTTTTAGAATAATATAATTAAATTTTTATACGTAATTTTATATGAAGTAAATTGATCGACAATAAAATTATAATAAATTTACTTATAAAAAATACAGAATAAAATAATATTAACTCTAAGAAAATTAAATTGCCCTGAACTTCAATGACGCCTGGAAAGTATAAAAGTTTGAGAACTTAATATAATACTTGTAAAAGAATGAATTTTAGATGACATTCAACGAAAATGTAAGATATTATTTTTAAGAAAAATCATGTGAATAAACAAATATATCCTAGTTAAATTAGTTAACATAGCTACAATTTGAATTAATTATCATTTGTCACTAATTTATAGGCTTAATTACGCGGCCACATCTGAGTTGTATAAGCATGTAGTTTTTGTAATTTGTATAATATAATTTGTATAACATTTGTATAATATAATTTGTATAGCTTTTTAAAGTTTAGATGTTTATGTTTGTATTTGTATAAATTTTCGAGTTTTATCATATTTGCATAATTTTAAATTTACAATTGTACCCATATTTGTATATAGTTATTCTAATTGTATATTTCTATATTTTACTCATACAAAATATATAAATACAAAATTTTACCAACAAAATTATACTTATACAAAATATATAAGTACTCCCTCCGTCCCTATTTAGTTGTCCACTTTAGAAATGACACACAGATTAAGACAACAATGATTAGCATAGTGAAGTTATAATTTTACCTTTATAGTACAATTTACAATTCCAAAATAAATTCACTCAAGATAACTAATCAATGCTAAGAAGTTCATAAGTTTATTTACTTTATTTATGACAACTTTATTTAAAAAAGGGTATAATAGGAAAAAAATTGTTGTCCTTTCTTGATTTGTCCAAATGGACAATTAAATAGGGACAACTAAAAGAGGAAATATGGACAACTAAATAGGGACGGAGGGAGTACAAGTTAGTTGCTACTATTCTGTTTATACAACCACAAATAGAAATAGCTCATTTATCAAAACACTTATTCCACCAAAATTGTATCAATGATTCAATCAATCAAAAATAATTTATACAAAAATAAATACAAATCAATTAATACTAACCAATTTATATAAATACAAATGAAAATAACTCAATTATACAATTACATGCGAATTATACAAACATGAAGATTATCCATAGCAATTAAAACTATAGATACAACGCGTAATCATTTTAACGGTAGCCAATTGCCTAACTAAGTTTTCTAAAGTAGCTATTTGTGAAAAATTTACAACTATTTATAACTATATTTCAAAGATCGAGTACCATAAATTAAGCACTCACAAAGCTCATTAATTGTCTGTCATCATTGTCGAAATCATGTGTAACTGTTTGATTATTTAGATAACATTGATTTGATCCATGTATCGTAGCTGTTACTGGAGTTTTATTATATTTTTTTACTGACTCACGCCTAACCTGTCATTTTGCTGCATGCAACTTTCAATTCAACCACCTATCGAGTTTTTTTCCTTTTCTGGTAACACCTATCGAGATTAGATATTGTTCTATACAGTCTTATCTCTTAATTGATAATTATTAATTTATGTTTTTGTCATGACTAATAATTAGCAGTAAGATAAGTTATCAATAATTGAGAGTGTAATAATAAAATCAAAATCTTATGTAATAGCTTGATCATTTAAATTATACTAACCAGATTCATATCTCGTGTCTGACATCGCATCATTAATTACAATTTTTGTTGACTCATACTTGACTTGTCGCTTTTGCCACATGCACCTCCCATTCAACTATTCACCAAGTTCAATTTTTATATTATATAATTTTATCTCTTATTTAGTAATTACTAATTTATATTATATCATGATTAATAATTAGTACTTGGATGCATTATTTATAATAGAGTGTGTAACAATAATATCAGAATCTTGTGTAATGGTTTAATAATTTGAATAACAATAATCTATTTTATCTCGTGTTAGACACCACAATTCTAATTTAATTTTTGCTCATTAATGTATGTCTTATTGCTTTTTGCCACATGTACTTACCAATTCATTCACCTATCGACTTCGAATTTTATCTCATATAGTCTTATCTCTTGTTCAGTAACCGTCGACTTAAGTTATATCAAAATTAATGATTAGTAATATAAAAAGTTATCTATAGTTGATCGAGAGTGTAACAATAAAGTTTGAATCTTATGTAATGATTTGATCAGTTGAATAACATAGATTGTCTCATGTTTGTTACCATATTTTTAATGCAAATTGTGTTGACTCGTGTCTAGCTGTCACTTTTGCCACGTGCACATTCAATTCAACCGCCCATCGAGTCCGCATTTTATCCTACCCAATCTTTTTTTTTTTTGGTAATTACTAACTTCAGTTATATCAAGATTAATAATTAGTAACCGAATAAGTTATCCATTCCAAATAATGTAACTGTAATACTGAAATCCTTCCGGACAAAATAATAAAAACTACCAAAATACCCATAATATCCTTCAAACCCTTTCTACTAAATTATAAGACGAAAAGTAATTTTATAAACAAACAATTTTATCTTAAAATTATAACATACATATTATTTTGTAACGGTTTGATCAGTCGAATAACATTGATTGTCTCGTGTCTGTTACCACATTTTTAATGCAAAATTTGTTGCTCGTGTCTAGCTGTCACTTTTGCCACGTGCACATTTGATTCAACCGTCCATCGAGTCTACACTTTATCCTATCCAATCTTATCTTTTTTTTTTTGGTAATTACTAACTTCAGTTATATTAAGATTAATAATTAGCAACCGAATAAGTTATCCATACCAGATAATGTAACTATAATACTGAAATTCTTCCGGATAAAATAATAAAAATTACAAAAATACCCATAACATCCTTCAAACCCTTTTCTACTAAATAAGATGAAAAGTAATTTTATAAACAAACAATTTTGTAATGATTTGATCAGTCGAATAACATTGAATGTCTCGTGATGCAAATTCTGTTGACTCGTGTCTAGCTGTCACTTTTGCCACGTGCACATTCTATTCAACACCCCATCGAGTCCGGATTTTATCCTATCCAATCTTATCTCTTTTTTTTTTTTTGGTAATTACTAGCTTCAGTTACATCAAAATTAATAAATATTAACCGAATAAGTTATCCAAACCAGATAATGTAACTATAATACTGAAATCATCCAAGATAAAATATTAAAAATGACAAAAATACCCATAACTTCCTTAAAACCATTTTCTACTAAATAAGACGAAAAGTAATTTATAAACAAACAATTTTTGTCTTAAAATTGTACAATACATATTATTTTAGTACAATTATAAACAATCAATGAAAAATACTTAATCTCAAATAACTAAAAATCCTGCTGGGAAAAATCAAACCCATGGTTTGCTGCTGACATGGCAAAAGTAATGCCCTCTAAGTGACATGGCAAGGCTTTATTGGTAGAATAATCTTAGGTGGCACTCCATCGTCGTCACAAATCGAAAAATCCGCTTGTCTTTATTGGGTCCAAGTACAGTCACTTTTTTCAACTAACCTTCTTTTAACAAATTCAGAAAACCCGAGGTAGTACATCTTAAATTACCGTACAATACACAAACTGCCATGGCATTTTTGGTAATTTTACCCGAAAAAGGAGGTGAATCTTGTTTTCACTTCCCCTTGTATGCCCCAGTCTCATATAAATTCACACTACAATTAGGATTTTTTTTTCTTATATTTATTTTCCCGATCTGATCCGCCGTCCTCCTCCGGACACAGCTTCTGCATTGACGACCCTCGTTGGATTCCGGTAACCGTTGTTTTCGAAGAAATTCAATTTTGCATGATTTGTTAGCTTATTTGCTATCAGATCCGTGCGTTACTTTGCTTTCTCTCGATCCTTTCAGCGCTGATCACTTAGGTATCGCTATTGGATCGTGTTTATTTAATGTTTTTCCGCATCAAATCAACTTGCTTTTACAATTGAACGTTATGCCGATGCAATTCAATGTTTCGTTATTTTTTATGTGATTTTTTTTGTCGTACATGCATAATGAATTCATATCACTGGTTTGAAGATTTGGATTTCGCTGCGTGTATGTTTAGGGAGTATTCACATTGGTTGATATGTTCAAACAAGTAGCCGCATGGTCATGTTTTAAGAGAAGACCGATTTGACATTCGCCTGTATTAAATTTGTTTAATTAACACGGCTGAGATTTTGGAGGTTATTTTGTTTAGCAATCTTTTACTTTTCCAGAGATCTATATACGAATTCGTTTTTTTTTTATTAAATTTTGATTTCGTTTACTTTGTCCATGTAAGATCTCGTTATTCTACCAAAATCTTTAGTTATTACGCCTTACTCATGTTAAAGGTTTTGCAAAAGATGCCCCTTGAAAAGTGTGGCTGTGCCTTATTTTGTTTCTGCATGTCTACCTGATCGATGAGAACCTCTTATTTGGTGTTAGCAGTATGTTTCTGCCTTGATCGAATTTTGTTCTTAACTTGGAATGTTAATCTCAGGCATTTAGCAGTTGAAATGGCATCAACAGGATGGTTGAAGGGAAGAGTGAAAGCTGTTCCCTCTGGTGACAGTTTGGTGATAATGGGTAGTTCCAAGGCTGAAATCCCCCCTGAAAAATCTATTACCTTAGGATCTCTAATGGCTCCACGATTGGTAGGGCATGCACTAATAGACCTTACCTTTTTATGATCCATATCTTCAAATTGCTCCTATATTTGTATCTCTTTTTTCATTGCTCATTATAGTTTTCCTCTTGTAGGCACGTCGTGGTGGAGTGGATGAGCCATTTGCATGGCAAAGCAGAGACTTCTTGAGGAAGCTTTGCATTGGAAAGGTGTCCTTGCATTGACCATTCTAACTTGTTTGTATATTTATTTATCTTCTCTTTTTAGCAGTATAAAATTTAACTGCATCCTTTTTATTCTTTAGGAAGTCACTTTCAAGGTGGAATATACTGTACCTTCCATAGGGCGAGAATATGGAACTGTTTTTCTTGGTGACAAGAACGTTTCCATGCTAGTTGTTGCTGCAGGCTGGGCCAAGGTTGGATTGGTGTTAATTTCTCTGTTTCTCAGCTGTCTTGTTTCCAACTCTATATAGTTTCATGAAATGATTATTTTTTGTGGAACCAGGTCAGGGAGCAGGGTCAACAGAAAGATGCTAATCCCTATTTGAAACCACTGCAAGATGCTGAGGAACAAGCCAAACAACAAGGTCTAGGTCGTTGGAGTAGGGTGCGTTTCTCATATTTCTCATATTCTCTGATATGTTTTTGTTATTGGGAAAATATTATGAACTTCATCCTTTTACCTTATTGAGATCAGATACTGTGAACTTCACAGCAATATATTTCCAAGCTTTATTGTCTTTTGGATTGGTCGGGGGGTTGAGCCAGGGGAGATAATATTTTCTGCTGACTGGTATATTAAGAAGTCGTTTACCTCTCCCTTTTTGGTGCCTATGTATTCTTATAGATTTGTTCCATTTTGGTGTTCAATTCTTTGTCTATCCTTACAATTTTAGATGTTATGAAGCATATTTGTTGTCCCATTTTGTGGTCTGCTTCTGTCTGCAAAACACCTTGTGCTACGAGGATTTTATCTATTTGAGCTTCGATGGCTAGCACTTCAGGGTAAGTGTTGAGACATTGGGTGGTATCCAGATTATCCTGTTATATTTCACTTACTTGTTTCTCTTTTTTTTTTTTTGGGTGTAAAAGGAGTATATTAGAGTATGGATCAGTATATGGAATTTTTGTGTTCACCAGGAAATATGTAAACTAGGAATGTTATAAGGGGCTGTCTGTTTAGGAATTACTTTTCAGTACCTTCTTGGTTTTACTAATAAACTTCTATGTTATAAGTAGAAATTATTTTACTTGTTATTCTTTCAACTAGAAAGGCCAGCAACTAGATGTCTAGATCTAATCTAAACTGTATTGATCTTTTACGAGCAACTCCTGTCACTGTGATTTTGTGTTGGCTGGTGAATCTTTTGCGTTGTATCTTTGTCCATTTAGTTCAGTGTTCACATACATTTGCAATCAAGCTTTTTTTTTTCCTTCCTTTTCTTGTGTGCGTAGTAATTCCTGGTATACTGCTGTTTTCAGGCACCTGGTGCTTCTGAGGCATCTATTAGGGATCTTCCTCCATCTGCAATTGGTGATTCTAGTAACTTTGATGCAATGGGACTATTGGAGCGAAGTAAAGGCAAGCTTATTGAAGCATTTGTTGAGCAGGTTCGTGATGGAAGTACGCTGCGAGTGTACTTGCTTCCAGACTTCCAGTTCATCCAAGTGTTCGTTGCTGGAATACAGGTCAATGCAATACAAGTTATATTTTCTTTATGACCAGATTTTGTTACTTTTCCAGTTCGTTTTACCGTGTTGTTTCAATGAACAGGCACCAACAATGGGAAGAAGAGCAACATCAGAAACTGTTATTAATGCTAGTGTTACTTCTGATGAACCAAATGGAGAATCAACTACTGAACAACGTGCAGCTCCGACATCAGCGCAGAGGTTGGCATCCTCAGCTGCATCTGTAACAGAAGTTGCACCTGATCCTTATGGCAGAGAAGCAAAGCATTTTACCGAAACTCGTGTCTTAAATAGAGACGTGAGATTCTATTTGTTAGCTCTTAATGATTTGTGTTTCCTGCTTACCATTTTTCTAATGCAGTTTAACATACAGGTTCGAATTGTCCTGGAGGGTGTTGACAAGTATAGCAATCTAATTGGCTCAGTGTATTACCCTGATGGAGAATCGGCAAAGGACCTGGGATTGGAGCTTATTGAAAATGTACGTGGTAGACATATTACTGCTGATACTTTAGAACATGTGTCTAATAAGAAACTGAAGTTGTTATAAGGTCACTGTAATTGTTACACAGGCATACTTTTATGTCTTTTTATGTGAGGTTTCTCCCAGAAATTGGAAACTGTCTTAAGCATAGATGGGCCTTTCTTGTTTATTTTCTCTTGTAAAGATTATTTATTTATGGATTAGGATTCTCTTTCACCTAAGTTTATTAGCTTTCTGTTGCTGTAACTTTCTCTACTTAGTTTTTATTTTATGAAATTGAGGTTGTAGCATAAAAGAATTTCATTTCGCTCGTCTCTAATTTTTCTATTAGTTAACTTACTTGACAGTGATCCGCTAGTTACTCCTAATTCTAGAAAAGGAAATGTTTAACATTATTTTATATTTAGAACGTTTAAGGTCTATCTAATCTGAACTTTATGCCCTCCCCCCTTCCTTGGCATAGGGTTATGCTAAATATGTTGATTGGAGTGCAAACATGCTGGAAGTTGAAGCCAAGAAGAAGCTGAAATGTGCCGAGCTTGAGGCCAAAAAGACTCGCTTAAGAATCTGGACAAACTATGTAGCTCCAGCAACAAATTCCAAGGCTATTCATGACCAAAATTTCACGGGAAAGGTAGCTATGAGTCTAAGCTTTTTTAAAGTTCTTCTTAGTTTCTGCATCTCTCTCTTCAATGTTTTGTGCTTGGCTTTTTGTAGGTGGTTGAGGTTGTCAGCGGAGATTGTCTTGTTATAGCTGATGATTCTCTGCCATTTGGAGATCCATCAGCAGAACGAAGAGTCAATCTTTCAAGTATTAGGTCTCCTAAAATGGGAAATCCTCGTAGAGAAGAGAAGCCTGCTCCCTATGCTCGTGAAGCAAAGGAGTTTTTGAGAAATCGTCTTATCGGAAAACAGGTATTGCTATCTTTTCTGATACCTCCTCTCCTTGTTTTAGAGGTACAGAATAAGAAAGGGATGATTTACTAACCTTATATCCTTTCAGGTGCATGTTTCCATGGAGTACTCACGGAAGGTCGGCATGGCAGATGGACCTGCTGCTCCCACCAGTGGTGCAGATTCAAAGGTGATGGATTTTGGAACTGTATTCCTGGCATCCAAGGATGGGGATGATGCATCACCTGCTCCATCTGCTGCTGGCAACCAGTTGGCTGGAGTCAATGTTGCTGAGCTTTTGGTTGCCCGTGGTTTTGCAACTGTTGTTAGACATCGTGATTTTGAAGAACGTTCAAACTATTATGATGCCCTTCTCTCCGCAGAATCACGTGCTACTTCTGGGAAAAAGGGTATTCATTCTCCTAAAGAAGCTCCGGTGATGCATGTAACAGACTTGCTAACGGTTAGTATCCTTGCCACTGGCTCTCTTTTTACGTGGTGCTAAGGAATAACTAATTTTTTCTGTTTGACTTTCAGGCAGCGTCAAAGAAAGCTAGAGACTTTTTGCCTTTCTTGCAGCGTAACAGGAGGATGTCTGCTGTTGTAGAATATGTCCTCAGTGGTCATAGATTCAAACTGTTCATTCCCAAGGAGACCTGCAGCATTGCTTTCTCTATTTCTGGAGTGAGATGCCCAGGTCGTGATGAGCCCTACTCTGAGGAAGCCATTGCCTTGATGAGGCGGAAGATAATGCAGAGGGATGTTGAGGTAATATTTTTTCTTTCTTAGTTTTGTTATGTGCTACACATGAATTTCTCTCTTATTTCTTTCTTTTTGCCTTCTACATAGATCGAGGTAGAAACAGTTGACAGAACAGGGACTTTCATTGGAACATTATGGGAATCAAGATCCAATGTGGCGGTGACCCTACTGGAAGCTGGTTTAGCAAAGCTTCAAACTTCTTTTGGAACTGATAGAATCGCCGAAGTTCACCTCCTCATGCAAGCTGAACAGGCCGCCAAAAGGCAGAAATTGAAGGCAAGAGCAAGATCTGTTATACTTATTAGTCATGAATTTGTTCTTTACTATTTATTAACAAGTGCCTCGATATAGATATGGGAGAATTATGTCGAGGGAGAGGAAGTTGTCAGTAGTGGAGCAGCTGAAAGACGCCAAAAAGAAGAGGTGAAGGTAATGTAATTAGATCTAGTGCTTCTCAGTTAACTATTGTTTGTCATAATTTACCATCTGGATGCATTGTGAATACTATTTCGTGTTATGATTTTCTGACTTCTATACTTTTACATGATTATGTTCTCAGGTCACAGTCACTGAAATTTTGGGTGGGGGTAAATTTTACGTTCAGTTGGTTTCCGACCAGAAAGTAGCCGCCATTCAGAAGCAACTTGCTTCTCTAAATCTTCAGGAGGCTCCTGTCATTGGTGCCTTTAATCCAAAGAAGGGTGATATGGTTCTTGCTCAATTCAGTGCTGATAATTCATGGAACCGAGCAATGGTATGTGATCCAATAATTTTATTACTCTTACTTTATTTTATTTACGTAGATCCATAAGCCTTTAAACAGTTGAAGATATGACTTGAATTACTGAGTACCCTAACTTTTTGCATTCTATAATATAATGTAAATTACCAGTTTGGATAGTTGTATGAAGTCAAACCGTTAAATTGTCTAAATACAATTTGGGACATTTCACTTGAAACATTACAGTTGCTACTTTTTATGTATTCAAAGAAAGTTGGAATGTGTGCTTTTCCATTCCAATCAAATTAACTTATTGCTTGAACTGTACTACTTTTTTTGTCATCACATAAACTGTACAAGTTAATCTAGTGTTTGCTTTGGCACTTACACATATATATTATAAGTAAATCCCTGCTCATGTGATGTCCCTAGCTCTTTAAAAATACCTTACTTGGTCTTGCTGCTGCTCTTGTCTAATGAATTGAACTTTGTTCACCATCTAGTTGTGTCCCATAAGCCTTTTTTCTATAGTTAATCCAATGCAGTTCTTTGTTGGGTCATTATTGTAGATTATTGAAGCTTCATATCTTCTGAAGGATATAGGTGATTTTATTATGTTATATGTTTGCTTGTCATATCATATTCTTTTTCTGATTTTTCACTTTAAATAATGTTTAAGATTGTCAATGCCCCTCGCGGTGCTGTGGAATCTTCCAAAGACAAGTTTGAAGTTTTCTATGTTGATTATGGAAACCAAGAAGTTGTTTCATACAGTCAGTTGCGGCCTCTTGAAGCATCTGTGTCCTCCAGTCCTGGTCTTGCCCAGCTCTGCAGTCTTGCTCATGTTAAAGTTCCTGGGCTAGAAGATGATTATGGTCAGGAAGCAGCATACCGGCTCAGTGAGCTTCTTCTAAGTGGGCCAAAGGAATTTAGAGCTGTTATTGAGGAGAAAGATGCTTCAGGTGGAAAAGTTAAAGGTCAAGGAACAGGAACAGTCTTTCTGGTGACTTTGGTTGATCCTGAAAGTGATATCAGCATAAATGCTACCTTGCTTAAGGTTCAAAATTAATAGCCACTTTTATTTTAATTACGATTCAACATTATTTTACTCATTTCTATTTCTTTCGGATTCTGCTGAGTTTTTCAATAGCCACTAGGTCCCTGTTCAGTCCCCCCCTACAATATCATAGTAAAGCAGTGCCTTGTATTTGGCTGTTCAAATTCCATTTAGTTAGACCATCTTTTATCTGGTAGAGTTGGGTTTGAAATTCCTAGTGCTGCCATTTTCCTCTGTCCCTTTAAGCATTATGTTTTTTTTTTCCGCTTGCGGTGTTATAACAAGGGACCTATAAAATTTTCAGGAAGGACTTGCTAGGATGGAGAGAAGGAAGAGGTGGGAGCCCAAGGACAAACAACAGGCTCTGGATGAATTGGAGAAGTATCAAACAGAAGCACGAGAAAAGAGGTTTGCAATGTGGGAGTATGGAGATGTCGAGTCAGATGAGGAGGATATCCCTGCTAGGAAACCTGCTGGGAAACGGTGAATGCTGCAACAGAGTTAAACTGGTGGCAATTGACAAAATTTGGATGGGGGGTTTATCCGCCTAAAAATCAGACAATTGCTGTCTAGAGGAATAGAGAGGTGACAGTTTGAGTTAGCTTTATGTGTTGTTCACATGTAACTTTAGGAGAGAGAGAGAGAGACTTCAGGAGGTGAGAAATTTTGTTCTCTTTCTTTTTTCCCCCTTTTTTTCTTAATTTTTTTAAATTTATATGACTGAATAAACCGGCCTCCTTTGTCGTTCTTACATCAGGGATGTGTTAAATTTTATCAGAACTGAGAGGCAATATTTATCGTGATCGTTTTACTATCTCAATGTTTTTTTTACGAGTAAAAGGAAACAAAAACAAATGTTTTCATCAATTTATTGAATGTTATACCGGTAAATCCTTAGATTTTACTATAAAAAGGGATGGAGATGACACCCATATTCCACTATAATTCAACACTTCCAGTGTTCTCCCATTCCCAGTCCAGAGTCCAGACTATCACCTCTTTACCATTTCTCTTCCCCCTTTTCTGTCACCCATCGATCTTCTTTTGCAGCTCTTTCCACTACATAACTATTCAGAAAATTAGGAAACATGAAATAAGATTGGTTTAGAAACAAATAAATCAAGAAAATTCAAATACCATTAGGATATATACATACAGAGATCAAAAACCATTTAAAATTGTCACGACCAAATGCAATCGTGAGTTGTGGAATGATCGAAAGACGGAAGAAGGTAGAGTCTTATGTGGAAATATTATTCAATGGCACTGCCTTATGAGCATAAGATCTGTGTAAGATTAGTTTTTTTTAAAAAAAATAGACCAAGGTTTTCAAATAGAAATCGACAATTCACTACACGTATTTATTGTACCAAGCTTCAACACAAGTGGGCCAAATTATTTGGAGAATCGCTTTGGGCTTCTTACTACATGTGAATTTTTTCTCAACAAATGGCCACACGTATATGTAATGTATCATATTGCATAAATAGTATACAACCGTATATGTATGTAATATATTATAATCATATATCAGAGATCTATATACAATTATATATATATATATATATATTGTTTATATATGTATAGCTATATATTAGAGATGTATATACATTCATATATGCTGTTTATGCAATATTTTTCATATACATATTTTTCTCAATCTCGATCAACTCAAATATCCTCTAAAAAGTTTCAAATTTTAGATATGAGTTCCTTTTAATGTTTGAGTCTTGATATATTATTCATGAAATGATTTTCATTTGCAGCACATTGAATTTTAGAATTGAGCTTTGAAGAAGTTTTAATGGCTAATGGAGTTTTTCAATCCTGACCAACTCAAAATCTCTTCTAAATAGTCTCAAATTTTAGATATAAGTTCATCTCAATGTTTCAAGTGTTTTGATTAAATCACTCGAAATAATTTATGTCTACGACATATCAAATTTTAAAGTCGACCTTTTAAAGAAGGTTTAATTAAGCTAAAAGAAGAAGCAAGAAGCTAAGAAGAAAATAAGAAGCAAAAAAACTGAAGAAGGAAGAGAGTATTAGTGCAACTAAATGCACTTCGGCTGAAAATAAAATGTGCCGAATAACCATTCAGTAGTCAAAGTTATTTTTGACCCAATGAATATTTTGTCTAATTCTTCGGGCTTCTGTTTAGTACTTCCTCTGTCTCAATTTATATGTGTTGGATTTAACACGAAATTAAAGATTTCTTTTTATGAGACTTATGATCTTAAATGAGTCATCGATATTTATGTGATTAGAAATTATTTTATTAAAAATAAAATGAATATTTTAAAATTAGTAAATCATTATTCATTTTTTAGATTAACCAAACAAGGAAAGTAAATTGAGGGACTAATAAAACTTTTTCAGACTTCAACGATTAAAGCAAGTCTGCACAAATCAACACTAAAAACAATTGAAGATGGGATTTAAAGTAAAACTTTAACTCTTTTTCTTAAAAAAAACCCACGGTGCAGACTTGGCAACAGCAACATTTCCATAGTGACGTGGCAGGAGTTTATTGGTGGATTATTGCACGTGGCCCTCCGTCGTCGTCGTCACAAAAATAGGAAAATCTGCCTGTCCTAATCAGGTCCAAGTACAGTCATTTTCTTTTAATCGAATTAGAACCTTCTTCTACTAGATTTTAAACTACCACTGGCACTTTAAGTAATTTTACCCAAAAAGGAGGTGAATCTTCTTTTCACTTCCCCTTCCCATCTTCTATATCGGGCTCACATATAAATTGGCACTCTACTCTACAGTTACGGATTTTCATCTAAAAAATTCTCCTCATTCGATCCGCCGCCCGCCACCGAACCCAGCGTCTGCATTCTCGTTTCTGGCCGGATTCCGTTAACCGTTGTTCTGAAGCAATCCAATTCACATGATTTGGTAGCTGATTTGCTTTTAGATCCGTACGTTACTCTGCTTTCTCTCTTTTCCTCCGTCTACAATCGATCCATTCAGCGCTAGTCATTCAGGTATGCTATCGGATCGTTCATGCTTAATTGACGCTTTCATTTGTTTATGCATCAAATCAACTTACTTTTACAATTGAATGTATCGCCGATGCAATCCTTTGTATGTTTTTTCATGTGATGCTCTTTTTTCCTCAGTTGTTTAATGAATTCAAATCACTGAATTGAAGAATTGTTGTTTACTCTGTATGATATATGTTCCATGTGTTTAAATTGGGTTTAATCAAACCACTGGTTTGAAGATTTGCTTTTCACTCTGTAAGACATATGTTTCATGTGTTTAAATTGGGTTTAATAAATAAAAGGGCTGATAAAAGTGTATTAGTTAGAATTTATAGCACAACGTTGTAACAGAATTGAATAACTCCCCATTGATGGAAGGTGACAAATTATGTGACTGTTCCATGATTAGATGGTATCCATTCACAATGTACGATAATGTGGCTGATAAATTTTGGCAAGTAAGCATGACATGGTTTAGCGTGCATGCCTCGTCAACATGACACACATCGTGCTTGTACAATCCTGCTATATATAAATAGCTCATAATGAATTCACAGTTGCACATTAAGAAAAGAGTAGCTTAGTGATATACTCTACTTTATGTGTAATTGGAGTATAAAGTGGTCTTTAGAAACTAGTCCTCCCTCAATTGCAATTCATAGTTATTTTTATCGATTAACGCGAGGAAGAAGCTACCCCGAAGGAGAGAAAACAGTTTCTCAGAACTAGAAAGTTCAAGAACTTTTGCTCAAGATATTCAAGAAATGCTACATGGTTAATCGTTTGTTCTTATAATTGTTGAATTACACTTTGATAATTTTAATGTGCCATTAGTTTTTTTAAAAAAAATTGGTAAATTGAGGTTAATGTGCAATTAGTTTGTTTTATATCAATGATAGTAAATATTACTAATTGGCGCATTATAGATTATCAAATAATGTTTTAATTTTATTGAGCATGTCTAAATTTGTACTTTCATATTTTTCCCAAAGGAGAATATGACTATACATTTAATAATAAATATACAATTTTTTAATCTGATAGTATGTTTGGGTTATAACTCAAAGCATTAACAAATTAACATATTTTATTTGTAGCATTTGCTCTTCGTTCACACTCTGCTTTTGTTATGACCTTCCCTTGATACGGGGAATGTGTTCTCAGAAAATCTTTCTCCAATCTAACTGAAATGGTAAACGATCCTTGTTCGCGATAGAGAACAAGACAATGAGCGAGCGTCTTTTGTTCGCTTCTTCTCCGCCAAGCACGGAAGTTTAAGGATAACCGTAGATCGGTGGCTACCTAAGGAAACTACAATTTGATTCGCTAACTTAACTTCCAACATTGATGTGAATAGATCAAATTCCATGTTGGAGTGTTAGATCTTGATTCCACACTGTATAATGAGAAGCCAATTGCTGTTATTGGAAGTAGCATTGGGACCGATCTACCATTTAAGTCATAAGCCTAATGTTAATTGAATGAATATTACGAGCAACATTAAGACTAACTCTTTCCAAAACTGGGATGAGGCGGCTTTGGGGCTAAGAGCAAAAGGAGTCTGGGCAATGAGCAGAAGAAATTGGGGGTTGATTCCGGCGCATATTTGGTGGACCATTTGGAAAGAAAGGAATTGCGGATGTTTTGAGAATAAAAGTAGCACCATATGGAAGATCAAGCTCAGTGGTGTTCTGCTATTTTTTTGGTGTATAAAGTCATATCCTGAAGACACATAGACAATCCTAGTTTTTGATTCATGTTAGAATTGTATCCCGTCTCACCTTGTTTTTGTTATTTTCTGTTTTGCACTTTCTTTTGTAGAGAGTTTTTTTGGTTCCCAAGTATTGGTAACCAATACTTAGTTGTTACCTATTCAAAGAAAACAAAACTCTTTCCAAAACTGGAAGTGCTAGATAGATTTTGAAACTTGTGGATGAATGCTTCTAAACAACCGATAAATCTCTTGTCAGGACACTAATGGGTACCTTGACGGTCATGAAGTTTATGGTTTTGTACCATGCATGAGCACGTCATTGAACTGACAAATATAACAATAAGACTTAAGACCTTGGAAATGGAGGTAGATGAGAATTTCCTTGTGAAATTCATCATTAACTCATTATTGTTTGGGCCTTTCTAAATGAACTACTACATCATGAAAGACCAATGGAACGTGCATGAAATGCACAAAATGTTGGTGTTAGAGGAAACAAGGCTAAAGAATAAAAAAACTCACATCATTAACCTTGTCAGCCATCAAGGAGCTAAAAAGAGGACAAAAACACGACAAGGGTAAATAGAGGCAACATAATGTAACAAGTCATCTCTCCAATTACGTAAGAAAGAACACATGAATGTTAAGTGTCGTTTCCATGGAGAACCTAGCACTTTTAGAAATATTACTTGAAAGGTAATGTTCAGTTTGAGAAGAAATGTTAACCTAGTGCTTTTACGTGTCTTAAATTAAATCTAATTGAAGTACCTTACAGTACTTGGTGGATTGACTTTGGGGTTCGAACACAATGCAAAAATTCCTTACAACCAAGATCATAAATCAAAATGAAAGATTTGGGTACATGGAGAATAAAGTGAACACTCTATTTGAAGCTATCGAGACTTTTAGTTTAGTTCTAGATACTAGCATCACTTAAACTTGTTTGGAACTTATTATGTACCCTTTTTTTCTTCAAGAAATCCAATTTTCATGTCTAAGTTAGGAAAGTTGAATACTTTTTAAATTTAGACAATGAATGCTCTAGTTTGTTTAAGCATATAATTTTCTCATTGGTTCGAGTATTTGTTGTGATGGTTTGTACAAACCAAATCTTGATAGTCTACTTGACAAAATCCTTTTCAACTGTGCATCATAATGTTGGATCTAAACGTGGTTTGGTGAATGAACACAATGCTTACTTGTTGCATGAACCTTTAGGTCACACATCCAAAGAAAGAAAGAAATCCTTCCAAATTTGAATTATGGAACTATAATATTTGATGTCAATTGTATTAGAGAAGAACAAACCAAACAAACAAGGAAAAGAGCCACATAAGCACAAAGCTTCTAGAAATTATACACATCAACATATGTGGTCATTTTGAAGTAAATTCTTTCAAGGACAAATGGTTAAATTTGCACTTGAACTGTGGAAAATGGAAAAATTTACTCTCCGTTGATGGTTAGGGTCAAATTTGCTAAAATTGGCACAACCCTACTAGTTGTGCACATTTTTGACCCAAAAGGTATGGA
The DNA here is from genome assembly GCA_029582625.1 of Solanum boliviense. Classification (NCBI taxonomy): domain Eukaryota; kingdom Viridiplantae; phylum Streptophyta; class Magnoliopsida; order Solanales; family Solanaceae; genus Solanum; species Solanum boliviense. Next base: position 6,920 of record JAJOOJ010004657.1, on the reverse strand, counting down.
AAATCACAGAAGAATATGTGCGTAATATTTATGGAGTGGAGTGACTCGTCGTTACTAAAATGAGCTAATTTTGTCCTTATTTTCAAACGACGAAATAGCACCCGATGATGCCATGTGTTTGCGATTAATGATTAATTTTTTTAAACGGAGGACAAATTTGAACCTTTCGCATAATTTAGGGGTAAATTTGAACCTTCTCCTTAGTTTTGACTTTTTAATTCTTTTTGTTCCTTTTTTCTCCCTCCTCGCCACTACCTCTATCAACAATCACTCTTTATTCCTCCACCCTTCTTCTCTCCCTACCAACATTGTCACCATTACCTTCACCACCATCTTCTCTTCCACTTCCTTTTCCCTTTCCACGCCACCCCACCATCACCTCCACCACCAGGAGGGAATATGCTAAACGACTTGAATATGCAACATATAATGCTCCATCCGTTTCAAAAAGAATGACCTCCTTTCCTTTTTAGTATGTTTCAAAAAGAATGACCTCTTTCTTTTTTTGGTAACATTTTAATTTCAGCTTTCCACGTGACATGTTTAAGGGCACAAGATTAAAGGACAATTTTGTACATTTGATATAACTTTAATTTAGGCCCATAGGATTCAAAAATCTTCTTTATTTTCTTAAACTCCGTGCCAAGTCAATTTAGACCATTCTTTGTGAAACGGAGGGAGTACCAATTTAATGCAGGTGTATAGCTACATATGGGACAAAGGAGGAAGAAAGAATGATTGACAGGTAGAGGTAGTGGAGGGAAGAGAAAAAGGTGGAATAATAAAAAAGGGCAATCTAAAATCCAAAATTAAGGAGAAAGATCAAATTTGCCCCTGAACTATGCAAAAGGTTCATATTTACGCTCGTTTAAATAGATTAATCCTGACATATGGCATCATCGAGTGCTAGGCTTTCGTTGTTTGAAAATAAGGGCAAATGTGGCTAATTTTAGCGAGGAGGGTATAGTTGTCCCTTATTATTAACGGAGGGAAAATCTATTTCATTTTGCATAGTTTAGGGGCATATTTGACCCTTTGCCCTCCTTTCAATAAAGAAAAATATTTATCACTTTTATTGATGACTTTTCACATTATAGATATGCCTATTTGTTGCATGAAAAATCTCCTACAATAAATATGTTAGAGTTATTTATTAATGATGTTGAAAGAGAACTAGATAAAAAGGTGAAAATAGTAAGGTCAAATAGAGGTGGTGAGTATGATGGAACATATGATGAAATTGGACAACATCTTTGTCCATTTGGTAAATTCTTTGACACTGGCATACATCCTCAATGCATAATGCTAGACCCCACAACAAACAGTGGTAGAAAGGCATAATCGTGCATCAAATGATTTAATCGGGAGTATGTTAAGTAGTTCATCTTTACCCATCTCACTGTATAGGTATGCTTGTAAAATGGTTGTGTATTTGTTAAATAGGTTACCTAGTAAGAAAGACTGAAAAACACCTTTTGAACTTTGGATGAGAAGGAAACCTAGTTTAAGGCACCTGCATGTTTGAGGTTGCCCAGCGAATTGACCATCTACAAGAAAAGAAATTGGATTAAAAAACAATTAGTGGTTTCTTTATTGGTTATCCAGAAAAATCAAAGGGGTATAAATTTTACTGTCCTAATCACAGTATGAGCATTGTTGAAACTAGAAATGTTGGGTTCATTGAGAATGGTGAAGTTAGTGGTAGTGATGAACCACGTGATGTGAAAATTAAAGAATTTAGGGTGCAAGTTCCTCTATACAGCACTTCTTTATCAAAAATTGTTGTTCGTGAAGTAGTTGTACAACCTAAGAACAATAGTAGATGAACCCCCAAAAGTAGCATTAAGAAAGTCTCAAAGACAAAGTAAACTTTCTATTTCGGATGATTATTTGGTATATCTACCTGTGTTAGAAATTGACTTGGGAATTGACAATGATCTAGTTTCATTTTCACGAGTCATTAGAAGTAGTAGTTATGGTTAGATGTTATGAAAGATAAGTTGAAATCTATAGAACATAATTAAGTTGGCTGTTATTTTATTTAGCAGTTTCAACAACTTTACTTCCGCAGAGATCTATAACAAAATTCATCTTTTTTGTTTTGATTTCATTTACTTTGTCCATGTAAGATCTTGTTATTCTACCAAATCTTTAGTTATTCGGCCTTACTCATATTAAAGGTTTTGATTTTTCTTTACCAAAAGAGAGGGCCCTCGAAAAGTGTGGCTGTGGCTTATTTTGTTTTTGCATGTCTACCTGGTTGATGAGAACTTTTCATTTGGTTTCAGCAGTATGATTCCTGCCTCGATTGAATTTTGTTCCTCACTTGGATTGTTAATCTCAGGCATTTAGCAGTTGAAATGGCATCAACAGGATGGTTGAAGGGAAGAGTGAAAGCTGTTCCCTCTGGTGACAGTTTGGTTATAATGGGTAGTTCCAAGGCTGAAATCCCCCCTGAAAAATCTATTACCTTAGGATCTCTAATGGCTCCTCGATTGGTATGACATGCACTAATAAACCTTACCTTTTTTATGATCCATATTTTCAAATTGCTCCTATATTTGTATCTCTTTTTTCATTACTCATTCTGGCTTTCCACTTGTAGGCACGTCGTGGTGGAGTGGATGAGCCATTTGCATGGCAAAGCAGAGACTTCTTGAGGAAGCTTTGCATTGGAAAGGTGTCCTTGCATTGATCCTCTCTCTCTCTCTCTATATATATTCTTCTTTTAGTAGTATTAGATTTAAATGCATCCTTTTTATTCTTTAGGAGGTCACTTTCAAGGTGGAATATGCTGTACCTTCCATAGGGCGAGAATATGGCACTGTTTTTCTTGGTGACAAGAACGTTTCCATGCTAGTTGTTGCTGCAGGCTGGGCCAAGGTTGGATTGGTGTTAATTTCTCTGTTTCTCAGGTGACTTGTTTCCCATTATATCTAGTATCATGAAATGATTATTTTTGATGGAACCAGGTCAGGGAGCAGGGTCAACAGAAAGATGCTAATCCCTATTTAAAACAGCTGCAAGATGCTGAAGAACAAGCCAAGCAACAAGGTCTAGGTCGTTGGAGTAGGGTGTGTTTCTCATCGTCTCTGATGTGTTTTTATTACTGGACAATTATTGTGAACTTCACCATTTTACCTTCTTTTGGATGAGATGGGTTGAGCCAAGGAAGATGATATTTTTCTGTAGACTGAAACACTATGAAGCCGTTTACTTCTCCTTTTTGACCCCTTACACTTTTGAGCTGTTTTTGAGCATGTTTGTTTTCCATTTAGTGTCTGCTTCTTTCTGCAATGCTCCTTGAGCTACAAGATTTTAATCTAGAATGTATTGAGTTTTGATGGTAGCACTTCAGGATGTGTGCTGCAGCAGTGGGTGGTATCCAGATGATCCTGTTTCATTTCCTTTTACTTGTTATCCTTTCAAGTAGAAAAACCATCAACTAAATGTCTAGATCTAATCCAAACTGTAATCTCTTATGGGTAGTTCCTGTCACTGTGGTTTGTGTTGGCTGGTGGATCTTTTGCATACTACCTTTGTTCATTTAGTTCAGTGTTCCACATATTGCGATCTAGCTTTTTTTTTTGCTTCCTATTTTTGCAAGCGTAGTAATTCCTGGCATTCTGCTGTTTTCAGGCACCTGGTGCTTCTGAGGCATCTATTAGGAATCTACCTACATCTGCGATCGGTGATGCTAGTAACTTTGATGCAATGGGTCTATTGGAGCGAAGTAAAGGTAAGCTTATAGAAGCATTTGTTGAGCAGGTTCGTGATGGAAGTACGCTGCGAGTGTATTTGCTTCCAGACTTCCAGTTCATTCAAGTGTTCGTTGCTGGAATACAGGTTAATGCAATACAAGTTAAATTTTCTTTTTGACCAGATCTTGTTAGTTTACCAGTTCGTTTACCCTTTTGTTTCAATAAACAGGCACCAACTATGGGACGAAGAGCAACATCAGAAACTGTCATTAATACTCGTGTTACCTCTGATGACCCAAATGGAGAATTAATTACTGAACCTCGTGCAACTCCGACATCAGCACAGAGGTTGACATCTTCAGCAGCATCTGTAACAGAAGTTTCTCCTGATCCTTATGGCAGAGAAGCAAAGCATTTTACTGAAACTCGTGTCTTAAATAGAGATGTGAGATTCTATTTGTTAGCTCTTAATGATTTGTATTTCCTATTTACCCTTTTCCTAATGTAGTTTAACATACAGGTTCGAATTGTCCTGGAGGGTGTTGACAAGTATAGCAATCTAATCGGCTCAGTGTACTACCCTGATGGAGAATCCGCAAAGGACCTGGGATTGGAGCTTATTGAAAATGTACGTGATATACATACTACTTTTGATACTTTAGAACATGTGTCTAATAAGAAACTGAAGCTGTTAAAAGGTCACTGTAGTTGGTACACAGGCTTACTTTGTGTCTTTTTATGATACGTTTCTCCATGAAATTGGAAACTTTCTTAACCATAGATGGGCATTTCTTGTTGATTGTGTCTTGTAAAGATTATTTATTTACTTGTAGATTTTCTGTAATTCAGAATTTTATGCATTGATATGCTCAACATAAGTGGCTTGTATCTCATTTAGGTAACACAGTTAGTGCCCTCTTTTTGCTGGTCATTGTTGGTACAAATGCAGTCTTCAATATTATGCATCTGTGTGCATTATGTACCTGTTTCCTATCATAGTCTCTATTACCTGTACATTTAGTGTGTGCTCCCCATCATAGACTTTATTGCCATTACATTCAGTGGGCATTATCTGTCTCTCATTTTGTACCATCTCTTGGTTCCTTTATGTGGATGAGCAAGGGATCCTCTTTCACCTAAATGTATTAACTTTCTCTAGCCGCAACTTTCGTCACTTTAACTTTTCTTTTATGAAATTGAAGTTATAGAATAAAGACTGTTTATTAGGCTCATCTCTAATTTTCAATTAGTGAACTTACTTGACGGTGACTGTCTAGTTCCTCCTAATTGTACAAAAGGAAATGCATTTTTTTTTTTGGTTTTAGAACTTTTAAGGTCAATCTAATCTATTGTTTATGCCCTTCTCTTTCCTTTTGCATAGGGCTATGCTAAATACGTTGATTGGAGTGCAAACATGCTGGAAGGTGAAGCCAAGAAGAAACTGAAAAATGCTGAGCTTGATGCCAAAAAGACACGCTTAAGAATCTGGACGAACTATGTAGCTCCAGCAACAAATTCCAAGGCTATTCATGACCAAAATTTCACTGGAAAGGTAGCTATGAGTTAAAAGGTTGTTTAACTTCTTATTCTCCTCTCCCTTTCTCTCTTCTAATGCTTTGTGCTTGGCTTTTTCTAGGTGGTTGAGGTTGTCAGTGGAGATTGTCTTGTTATAGCTGATGATTCGCTGCCATTTGGAGATCCATCAGCAGAGCGAAGAGTCAATCTTTCAAGTATTAGGTCTCCTAAAATGGGAAATCCCCGTAGAGACGAGAAGCCTGCTCCATATGCTCGTGAAGCAAAGGAATTTTTGAGAAATCGCCTTATTGGAAAACAGGTATTGCTATCTTTTCTGATATCTCCTCTTCTGAATTTAGAGTTACAGAATCGGAAAGAGATGATTACTGACCTTATATCTTTTCAGGTGCATGTTTCAATGGAGTACTCTCGGAAGGTCAACATGGCAGATGGGCCTGCTGCTCCTGCCAGTAGTGCAGATTCAAGGGTGATGGATTTTGGAACTGTAATCCTGGCATCCAAAGATGGGGATGATGCATCACCTGCTCCATCTGCTGCAGGCAACCAGTTGGCTGGAGTCAATGTTGCTGAGCTTTTGGTTGCCCGTGGTTTTGCAACTGTTGTTAGACATCGTGATTTCGAAGAACGTTCAAACTATTATGATGCGCTTCTCTCAGCGGAATCACGTGCTACTTCTGGGAAAAAGGGCATTCATTCTCCCAAAGAAGCTCCGGTGATGCATGTAACGGACCTGCTAACGGTTAGTATCATTGTCACTGGTTGTCTCTTTTTATGTGACACTAGGGAACAACTAATCTTTCTGTTATACTTTCAGGCAGCGTCAAAGAAAGCTAGAGATTTCTTGCCTTTCTTGCAGCGTAACAGGAGGATGTCTGCTGTAGTAGAGTATGTCCTCAGTGGTCATAGATTCAAACTGTTCATTCCCAAGGAGACTTGCAGCATTGCTTTCTCTATTTCTGGAGTGAGATGCCCAGGTCGTGATGAACCGTACTCTGAGGAAGCCATTGCCTTGATGAGGCGGAAGATAATGCAGAGAGATGTCGAGGTAATATTGTTTCTTTCTTACATTGTATTGTGTTACATATGAATCTCTCTTATTTCTTTCCTATTGCCTTCTAAATAGATTGAGGTAGAAACAGTTGATAGAACAGGGACTTTCATTGGAACATTATGGGAATCAAGATCTAATGTGGCAGTGACCCTACTGGAAGCTGGTTTAGCAAGGCTTCAAACTTCTTTTGGAGCTGATAGAATCCCAGAAGTTCACCTCCTCATGCAAGCTGAACAGGCTGCCAAAAGGCAGAAATTGAAGGCAAGATCAAGATCTGTTATACTTATTAGTCATGTATTTGTTCTTTACTATTTATTAACAAGTGCCTCGATATAGATATGGGAGAATTATGTCGAGGGAGAGGAAGTTGTCAGTGATGGAGCAGCTGAAAGACGCCAAAAGGAAGAGGTGAAGGTAATGTAATTAGATCTAGTGCTTCTCAGTTAGTTATTGTTCGTAGGGATGGCAATGGGGCGGAAGCGGGGCTGGGTGGGTTTAAGGCGGGGCGGGGCGGGTTTAAGGTTGTGCGGGGCGGGTGGGATGCAGGGCGGGTTGCGGGTATATGTGATTTCATGTGGGTTCAAACTTAATTTTAACTTCTTACATGTTATTACATGTTATAAGAGTGATAG
>JAJOOJ010004656.1:0-29521 GCA_029582625.1 Solanum boliviense | reverse complement strand
AGTTAAAATTTCATATTCTTACAATATTGGGAATTAGCCTTAACCGACATAGACCATGTGAGCTAACATGGAATCCAGTGTCTACCACACACCGAAAAAGGGTTGCTCTACTTGCCTAAGGTAGAACCATACTTTTAGCTTAGGTGGATCCACTAGATAAAGACCTATGAGAGTACATATTTTATGGGATAAGGGGATTGCTAGTAGAAAAGTCGGCCTCTACTAACGTGAGGGCTTCCATCTCATATCATTATCCACTCGGTGCTAAGCATCATTCTCATTGAGTACATGTTAAGTCTTGACTTAATTTCATAATTACGGAAGAATGTCTTGACACTCAATCCGTATAACTCATACTAAAGCTCATAGATTCATTAGGTGAGACTAGTCTTCCAACCTTCGAATCATTACATGTGACCAACCTTTCACATCATATCATCTTCATACGAAAGTGTGTATATGAGGATAATCATCCAATCAACACAACAATTAGATCATAGTCATATTCACTTCATTCTCAAAGTGATCTAAATGCATATACAAAAGCCTCATGAACATACATAGTTCTCATGCTTTGCCCAAAAAGGGCCATAGATCACACTCAATAAACATATCTAGGATTACTACATTAAACATGTATGATAACATAATTCAATTACTACTAATACTATAAGCATAATTGAATAATACACATCTTTCTACAATTCACCCACACTTCTAGATCCAATTTGGAAAAATTGGGGAATTCATGGATTCTTGAGGAATTCAACTTAAAAGAATATAAAATCGCCAATATATTGATAATTAAACATAATCCAATCATTAAAATGAATTTGAAAGGAATCCATGAGATTGAAGTAAAACCCTAGGTTTTAGGATTTCTAACTTTGAAATTAAGGGTTTTAGAGGGACTCCATGGATGCAAGCTATCCATGGATGAAGGAATACCATACCTTGGTGAAGAATTCAAACAAAATTTGAGTAAAATACCTCCCTCTTCCAGCCCTAACTTGATCCTCTTCTTCTTCCTCTTCTTGGGGTTATAGGGAGAATATTTTGGAGAGGGTTTGATTTTGATTTGGGGAATTAGGAATTATGATCTTTAGATGAGTTGGTTTAGCTGGGAAAAGTAGTTATATAGGTGTTTAAAATAGGCTTAAAATGACACCATCTAACCATTATTTAAAAAGGAAATTCCCCAAAAGACCCTTAAGTCTAACTGCCAATTGGCAGTTTCAGGCAGGACCTAAGACCCAGGACCAACGGCCATGACCCATGAGGCGTGGGTCCACCTACTGGTCGTGGTTCCCCCTCGTGGGTGGACCTGGGCAGTCCACTCTTTGAAAGGTCCTCCTCAAAGACCCATGGTTGGTCCTTGGGGGTCGTACCTTGACATATTAACCCAAAATTACTTATTTTAAATATCGGGAGTTATTTACCACTCTAACCCTTATGTTAGGCTCTAGTTTAGGCTACTAGTTTCCAGAATGTTATAGGGACTATCAGACTCAAGTTTGCTAGTCCAATCTACACGGAGCTAAGTCATCTGAATGAAGTCAGCAGAAAGTCAAGGTTATCCAACCCACATTCATAAGTCTAAGATAACACTAGCCTAACCTAGACTAAGGACATCATGCTCACAGTTGACGATAAACAAAGCATACAACACATAGCATACAAGCATACAACAACATTTAGCACATAAGCATGCAATTCTACTAACCTGGCTAACATGGTAATACACCCAAAATATGATCAATCGATCCTAACACAAGGTATCTAATCAAAGTAAAGTAAGAAATCAGTACCCGCCCCCAATTCATTCCAATCGGTATGCTTTTACACAATTAAGATCAATCTAATAGAAATGAAGTCCTACTCTACCTTTAGACCAATAGCGTGCATTCTAAATCACATCGCTAAAGTTTTTCCTTTCTGAACGACCTTTGAACGTTGTAACACTATCAAATATAGGATTACCACATTAGTATGGTCGTTTAGACACCAAAATCACAACAAACAGAGACATATCAATTTTGGAGTTAAAACAAGAAACATGAGATCCACACTAAACATTCAAGATTTGACTCTGCAAAAAGACCCAAAACAGTACCCCCGAACTTGTATTCCAAAATGGAACACAATTCGGGGCTCAAAATGCAACAAAACCCAACATGCAAAAAAACCACACTTTAATCAATTTTAATAAAACCTGCAATAGGTAGAACTCAAAATTCAACAAAATTGAAAGATGTCCAACACTCCTAAACACTCCACGACGTCGACTCGATAATTCTCGATACGTGGAACTTCGAATCATCTAAAACCGAGCTAAAATTACCAAGATATGACCAAATCACAAAAGCCAAATACAAGTACTCGAAAAAGGGCTACAACAGTCTGGATCTCTATTTTTACCTCGAACAATGCACACCCAAAAAATTTTGATCACTCCACAGTGAAGCCACCATAAAGACGAAGCTTCCACACTTTGAATCACATCATTTGGCCAAGAAATGAGAGAGATATGGAGTTTTGAAATTTAAAAATGTGATGATTTTTCTGCTATAAATACACCAGATTTCAATATTTTTTTGGAAACTTAAAAACTACGACAAGGTGTTCTGAACTCGTTCGAAGCCCCATGGACGCAAACGAGATATGAAACCATACCAAATTCAACATATCGGACTCAATGACGCAATCAAAATTCCATACGAGATCGTCTTGACAAAAAGTGGGTCTCACACTCAACCACCATTTTAAGTCAAAAACCACAAAGGAGCTCATCAATAGCTCAGAAGCCTTGGGACACAAACGAAGGGTCAACCTAGATAAAACTTGACATTGTGGAGCTAACCATGCTGACAGAATTCTCACCCGAGCATGATTACTCAGAATGTTGGCTAAAATTAAACTTAGGCTTAAACATTAAAGCTAAAACGCCTAATCGCACCGACTTACACCTAAAGCCTTGGGAGTCATACTGACAATGCTACAAGCCTACAATGACCCTTCTGAAGCTAGTGGAACTGTCAGAATTTGATTCAGATGTCATCTCTTTGAACTTTTGATCTAAAATGATCGTTCAAGGTTTATAAGCTCCAAAAACCCTAAAACTCGCATAAAAACCAAATGAACGACCAGGTGACTGAACTACTGGCCCTTGCAAGTCATAAATGACTTGGGGTCTCTATAGGAATGCTTTAAATTACATATAAAAAGAAAAACACAGAAATGATAAGAAGGGTCATTACATTATCCCTCCTTATCACAAACTCCAGCACTGTTAAGAGAACTTAAGACCCAAAACCAAGAGATCCTTGATGAGGGTTTCATTCATCCTAGTGTTTCCCCATGGGTGCTCTCCTGTATTGTTTTTTAAGAAGAAGGATGGTAGTATGAGGATGTGCATAGACTACTACTAGTTGAATAGGGCCACCATTCAAAATAAGAACTCGTTACCTCGTATAGATGATCTCTCTGACCAGTTGCAAGGTGCACCAGTATTCTCAAAAATTGATTTAAGATCTGGGTACCATCAGTTGAAGTTTAGGCCCGAGGATGTACCAAAGACAGAATTCAAGACTTGGTATAAGCAGTATGAGTTCTTGGTGAGTTTGTTTGGGTTGACCAATGCACCTGCAACCTTCATGAATTTGATGAATGGTGTGTTCAAACCATTCCTGGATTCCTTTGTAATTGTCTTTGATGATGAAATTTGTGTCTATTGGAAGAGTAATGAAGAGCATGCAGAGCATCTTCGTATTGTTCTGGGTGTCCTGCAAAATTTCTTACGTGTGAATTCTGGTTATCCCCGGTTGCCTTTTCAAGACATGTAGTTTAAAAAGAAGAGGTAATGGTAGATCCCCAAAAGATTGAAGTAGGCAAGAACTAGGTCCGGCCTAAGTTCTGCGACTGAGGTTAGGAGTTTTTTGGGGATGCCAGCTACTATCGATGATTTGTGAAGAATTTTTCTTTTATTGACACGTACTTGACAAGGCTGACTCAAAAGGAGGTGCCTTTTGAGTGGACTGGAAAATGTGAGGAGAGCTTCCAAAAACTCAACACTCTTCTGACCACAACACTTATTCTGGCATTCCGAATAAAAGGTAAGGATTTCATTATTTTTTTGTGATGTTTCACATTCTGGCTTGGGTATTGTGCTAATGAATGATAAGAATGTCATTGCTTATACCTCACGATAGTTGAAGATTCATGAGAGGCACTACCTGACGCATGATTTGGAGTTGGCAATAAAAGTGTTCGCTCTTAAGATTTGGCCACATTATCTCTATGGACTCAAGTGTGAAGTTTTCACTGATCATCACAGTCTATATATGATCTGTTCTCTCAAAAAGACTTAAACTTAAGACAACAATGTTTTGGGGAAAGTTGTATGAAGAGTTGGGCAGTCAACTCACTTTTAGCACATTTTTTCATCCACAGACCAGTGGATAGTCATAGAAGACAATTCAAGTGTTGGAAGACATGTTAAGGGCATGTATAATTGACTTTGAAGGGCATTGGGATAAGTTTCTACCTTTGTGTTAGTTCCCTACAACAATAACTATCACTTCAGCGTTGACATGGCACGTTCGAAGCACTTTATTTGAGAGGATGTAGATCGCCCATAGGATGGTTAGAGGCTGGAGATGTTAAATCTTTGGGGGTAGAGTTGGTAAAGGATGCTTAGGATAAAGTAAGGAGTATCCAAGCTAAGCTTCTAGCCGCTCAAAGTGGATAGAAAGAGTATGCAAATCGTAAGGTAAGGGACCTGACGTTTCTGGCTGGTGAATAAGTTCTTCAGAAAGTGTCACCTATAAAGGGAGTGATGAGATTCGGCAAGAAAGAAAAGCTTAGTCTTCGCAACATTGGCCCACTTGAGATCCTTGACTATGTAGGGCCAATGGCTTATAGGTTGGCTTTATCTCCTAGCCTATCTAGAGCCCATCCACCGTTCCATGTGTCCATGTTGAAGAAGTATCACGGGGATGGAGATTATATCATCAAGTGGGACTTAGTTTTGTTAAAGAAAGATCTTCAGTATGAAAAGGAACCTATTGCAATCCTTGGTCATGATGTCCAGAAGATGAGAAACAAAGAGATTAGGTAGTGAAAGTTCAATGGAAGAATCGTTCGATTAAGGAAGCTACTTAGGAAACCGAGAAGGACATGCGAGATAATTATCCCCAGTTATTTGACGATTCAGGTACTACTCTATTCTTCCCTTAGCCTAGTTTTCCTAGTTTTTCACTCGAGAATCAGTGATGGGTAAATTGGCATCTATTATAACCACTTTTTCCCATCGTTATGGATAAGCCAATGAGGAAAGAATTTGGGCCACAAAACTTCCAAGTAGTAAGTTGGAAGTTTCAAGTGTGGGCCAAACTTGGGTGAAATTTTAGTGAGGTGAGGTCTAGGGTAATCCGGTAATGGATAGGGAATTTGATTATGCATTTTATCATTGGAGCAAATAGCCAAGACTATAAGAAGCATGTACTGCTTTCCGGAATTAAATTTGGGTGGATAGAACTCCCGTAATTGATCTTAGTGTGAAAATATGGTTTTAGAACATCAAGGTTTGAGGGTGTGTTGTAAAATGGGGACTTGGAACACAAATTTTGAGTTTCTATCTCTGTGTAACCCACCACATCGAGATTATTCCCACCATGGTGGGGCCTTTATGGCGGGCCAGTCGCGAGTAAAATCGAGGAAAAGTCCTAAAATATTATTTTTCTACAAACTTCGCTCTTGGAGAGGAAAAGGGCAACATAGGGCTATTTCTTCTGGTTTTTCACTAATTCTCACGCTAAAGGTAAGTCAATTACTTCCCTAATTATTGAATTGATTCTTAGAACTTAGAATCCTTGCTATTTATCCTTGGGGGAGTGGCTTGAATTTAATGATGTAAAAAGCCCTAGTTTGGTGTTAGGATAATGGGATTGGCAAAGGGTTATTATTTGGATATAATCCTGGTAAACTAGGCTACTATCATTGATCCTTTTCATTAATTACTTGTTTTAGACCAAGAACAAGTTGAGAGACTCTGGAAAGGGAAAACTCAAGTTCCTTAAGTGTGTTCAGGCGTGGTTTCGAGGTAGGGGTTTGATTTTCAATCGGTGTTATATATGTCTGCTAACTGCTCCATTGTATTCATGCATGCAAGTGACTAGGGGAAGATAAAATTAATCCAATGAAATGATTAATTGTTATTATGTAGGATGCAATGAACGTGTTACCTGATTGTACGATACAAGTGTGTAAATCATTCATCGTGGTGCTGATTGTATTTGTGATTGTGGTTGATTGGATCGGGTGTCACATTTCAGCATATAATTGGATTGGGTGTCACATTCCAACACATATTGGATCGAGTGTCACATTTTGACACATTATTAGATCACGTGTCACATTCCGACACACTAACAGTTTGAGTGTGGGTTCCATGAGAGCACTATCATTGACTGTTGCATTTGAGATTAATATTGTGAAACTGATATATTCGGCATGAAATGGTAAATTTTTATTCTTTCTGTATATGTGTGGGCTACTATGTTGTATTTACTTCTATATGTCTCACTTACTGGAATAGTCGTGTGATCCTACCAGTACACCGTTATTTGTATTTTGATATTGCACTTGTTCTTTCTTTGTTTAGTACAGAGCATCTTTAGGCGGCTGTTGAGAGACCTCATCTAGCAGATCACTGACTTGTTGAGTTCAAGGGTGAGCCAGTTCTTTTAGGCTACCATGGATTCATCTAGGATCTTAGTCTATTTCGTTCGGACTTAGACCTTTCAGACTCTTTACTTTATGTTTAGTAGTTTTGGGGTGCATTCCCTTATCTTAGACCGTTTTGTTAGATGTTTTGGTACAATGACTTTCAGGATCTAGGGGTTGAATTTTCGCTTGTTTATGATAACTTACTGAGTTTATGGAAACTCAGCTTTTAATTGATTATTTAAACTTGTTTCCACATCTTGAAATGCCTGTCTTTTGGTTAGTATTGTTTAGTTGGGTTGTAGAAATGGTTCTCCCACCGGAAGGTTTGTTTGGGTGCCAATCACGGTGGCTTGGATCCAGACAAATACTCTTGACTTGTCCTCTCTAGGATACAACAACTCAAATATGTTGTACAACTCAAGCAACACCGGATTAGTTGGAGAGTTCAAAGCTCAACAAAAGAACACCCACCTTCAATGTATAATTACTCTTTTTTGTATAGTGAATTAGTTGAAGACTTAAAATATTATTCTTTGTCTCAACTATCTCTTTCACTACATTAATCTCAATGTAAACACTATAAAGTACTCTTCATCTGTTCCACTCTATATTTTCTTATATATCTCTTTTTATTCTCAACCCAAAGGAAGACATCACTATTTATAGGGGATGAAATCTTCCTTGTAATGAATAGGAATATAATGAGGTAGTTAGTATGAAAAGTGAATAACCTATAGATTACAAGAGTTACAAGGCATAAAGATAGAACAAAGAGTGAATTTAATTAGTGATTATAATAGTTATATGAAAGTTATTGCCACATTTCATCACAACTAAATGAGAGCTAAGAGACATAAAGACCATCAATGGAAAAGTGTGAGTTGCTGCATAATTTAGCTAAGCAAAATGACACACTTTAATATATCGAAATAGTAATTTTAAAATGATACACTAACAATTCCTCACTCATTTTAATATTAAGCTAAGAAAGTATTGCACAATTTTATTGAAGGTAGAGTGTCATACAAAATGAAGGTGTGCTCTGCATTGAATCTTCACTAAGTAAAACAGTAACATTTGCTCTTAATTTGGCAGTGGTCTCAAACTTGAACTATGACTGCTTAAGGTAAATAAAGTATCACTGCTTACACACAATAATCAAGGTGTTGACATAACATTTTTTAGCCAGCACATTACGACCTTGTGCTATCCCGATTATCATGAGTGTTTTTTAGAACAAGAAAATTTTCATAGAAAGCGGTCTACTTTCACACTCACATAGGTGAAATCTGTCAAGGATGCTCTTATAATTTGATGTCTCACTGAAATGAGATATAAACTTTCATTAAGAGTTCAGAAACTCATCCTCCACAAAGCATTGTAGGAAAAATCCTCTCACATCATATGGATTGAATAAAATAAATATATAATGCATTTTACAACAAGTCAATTCTTCCCATTGAACCTGGTTATAGAATCTCTAGTCCTAGGTTGAGTTTCCTCATATATAACTCAGAAATTTATGAGCTTCAATTTTATCCCCCTTGATGTGCTTCAGACCCAATTTCTTGCTAAAGCATTAGTTTATGAATCTGCAAAATTATTACAGATTTTAACACTATTAATATTGATGGTATACCAATGATCAATATGATTTCACAATATTGTATTTTCTCCTCATGAGTCTGAATTTACCGTTATAATAATGATTATATATTCTACCAATAATCTTGGTGGTATCATAATCAATCGAAATTAGAAAAATTAATTTCTCAAAATAAAGTGTTTGATATAATAAAATCAATTCACTTTTTCACTAGTTGATGCTTAAATTTTTTTACTCCAACCTCCAAAGTAGAGTTAGCAAATAAAGTAATATGTCTTTCTCATTTCCAGCAAATAGCATCAAGTTTTCTCATTTGGTTTGCTTGTACGTGTTAAGTACTTTAAGTGGAAATGCAATATCAAGTCAAGTTGTCAGTCACAAATATCTTATTTTTATCAGAGAAAAATCCTCTTTTTGTCACATAATTTTCACACTATTGAATCAAAAGGAGTTGCAAGACTCATACAATCAATAAAATTGTACATGATAATTTCTTTTCAAACATAATGTGACTTGACAAGTTAGAAAAATCCCATGATATATTTTATTTCAAGAATGAAAATTTTCTCTCCCATAATATTTTATATTAAATGGTTAGTCAATATGTTTCTCATAATTTATTTATAACTCTCATGTTAGAGCCAAAAGTCATTCCAATTTAGTCAAACAACATGCGATTTATTCCAAAATAAATATATGCACTTGTAATATTCTTTTTTTACAACATTTCTTAAATTTGCAAAAAACTACGCTTTTACAAAGATTTTTTTTATCATTTCATAAACCCCCACTATTTTAAGAAATTAAATATCATTTTTTTATGAAAAATAGTATCACTTTACTCATGAAAAATATTAAGTACATTTTTTTCTTTACCTTTTCTCCGATTGAATTGAGCAAGTAGAAAAAAATATTTTACCCGTACATCTCTTCTCTTTCATCTCTTGAAGAGAACAACGTTAAGTGGAATGATGCTGAGATCTTCTATCTTGATATTCACACTTTCTCAAACTGTAACAAAAATATGATTATCCTTAAAATTGTTGAGATCTCTCTTTTTTTTCTTTGCGCCCAACACGCAGGTATGTATACTACTTAAAATAATAACAACTGACGCTTGTTTATGTGGTTGAACACTTCCACCATCAATCGATAGATTTTGAGAGTTCGAGTCACGCTGAAAGGTAAGTAAAAACACTATTAATATTCTTAGGAGAAAAAATATTAAAATAATTACTACACATGTGAAATTGTTATCTTTATCAATTGTAGTTTGGCAGTGAAACAACATATTATATGTGTCCCTCAAAACAATATTTTCTAGGCTAGAATATTAATTACTAAGGGAGCGTTTGGTTGCTGGTTAGAGTTATACAGGTATTAGTTATGCAGAGTTTAGTTATGCAGGTATTAGTTATGCAGGGTTTAGTTATACAGGTATTACTTATGCAGGATTTAATTATACAGGTATTAGTTATGCATTTATTAGTTATGTAGGGTTTAGTTATGCAAGTATTAATTATGCATATATTGTTTAGTTATGTAGAGATCACAATGCGTAAATTATTAACTATTAAATATTGAATTTGTTGTAAATTAATATATATTACTTACAAATAAATAAGTAAGCCAATTGTATAAATTCTCCCTCTTTTTAAATAAAAAGTAAAGAGAAAAAATTCTCCCTCTATACTTAATTGGGACTACCATTTTTTTCATTTTGTTATTTTTTTTATGTTTATAACTTATAAAATACGATTAATGTATTTCGAGTACATTATAATATATTTTTTTTATATTCTATCAATATGTTGTATATATTGTTTATACAATTTTAATATACCAAATATATAAATTATGTATAAATTCACATTCTAAACAAAATAATAATACACGTTAATTAAATAAGTGGAATATGTTTAATAATATATAACGCTATATACAATTCAATTTTGTAATATTAATAAAATATGACATTTGGATTTCAAATGAAAACAAAAAAAAAATTGTTCGTGTATTAAAAAAAAGGGAAAGAAAAGTTAGGAAAATAGCATAGTTGGGTAACATTTTCAATGAAAAAAATTTAAAATAAATCAATATGGGTAACTGTGTAATTTACTATACATAGATTCTCTCATAAGTTATGTTGGTATTAATTATGTAGGACTATAAAAAACACAACCAAACACCGTATAAAATTAATACATGAATAACTTTTATACAACATTTAGAATCATACCAACCAAACATGATATAAGTTATGTTGACTTTTCCACCTAATACAAAACTCCTATCAAACATGGTAAAACTAATGCAACTTTATATACATGAATAAAATGCAACTTATACGATAACCAAATGGCCACTAAGAGTTTCATTTTAATTTGATTTAGTGTGACCATTTAATTAGTTTTGCAACTAAAAAAAAATTGAAAGAAAAAGTTATGTTGATTATTTTTAAGAACGCTCAATAATAAATGATAATGATTCATGACAATACCTATTAAAATAAAATTAAAAAAGAAAAGGAAGATAATTGTACATAATAGATAAAATAAATACAATAATATCTTAACAAATATGAACGAAAATTTCATATTTTTGTTCATATTATATAAAATTGAGAAAATAGTCAAATGTCCCCTTAACCTATTATCGAATTTCCAACTACACACTTATGCTTCACGGGAGTCCTATCACCCCCCTGAACTATTTTAAAACGGAATAATTACACCCTTAGATGCTGACATGGCACAGAGAGTGTCCTCACTCTCTTGGAAGCATGTGGAAGTCAGAAGAATTGGTAATAATATTATAATAATGTTTTTAATTTAACTTTTTGTTAAATACATGTCTTTTTTACTTTTCTCTTTTAAGTTTTTTGTTTCTTTTTCTTTTTGTTTCCCTCTCTTTCTCATTACTCAACATTCACCCAAACCACCATTTCCTCGACCTTGAACCATCATCTGCACTAACCACATTTTTTTTATCCATTTTCTAATACATATTTTTATAATTTGCTTCAGTAGTTTCTACAACTAACGCTGTAAATCATCATTAAAATCATCAAATAATCTTAAAATTATTACTTATATTACCGGAAAAATCTAATTTTCCTTAATTATCTCACTATTCCAATAAAAAAATTCACAGAGTAAAGATAAAAAAGAAGAAGAAGAAGAAGAAGAAGAAAGATAGGAGAAACAAAACCAAAAAAAAATGAGAAAACACATAAAAAAAACCTCTAAACTTGGTCGGATAAATTACTTAAACACTTAAACTACATGGGCGTTTGAATACCCACCTTAACATATTTAAAGTGAATTAAATGCAACCCTAAAGGATGACGTGGCAAAGAGAGTGAGTTTACTCACCTAATAGCGTGTGAATGAGTTAAAAAAGGAAAAAAAATATAAAATCATACACATGTCATTTTTTTATAGGTTAATATATAATTATATTTTAAATATTATTTTCTTCATATATTAACGTTTATTAAACTATATGAATTTTTCTATTGGCCCATAAAACTTTAAAGTTTTTTCTCTTCATTTTATTGTCTTCCTTAATAAGCTTCTTCTCCATTGAAGCATCCTTTTTTCCTCCATCTTCATCTTTAACTCTATCAACTACTTCAATTTTACCATCTCTTTAGTAATCCACAAAACCCAACACCAACATCTTATTATTGACGTCAATTTCACACCTATAAATTTTGTCGATTTTCATCAGAGCTAAAAAAATTTGTTGGTTCACCGAATAAGACGAAGAAAGGAAGAGAAACAGGAGGTGTGGTAGAGCTCATTGGAAAATATGAAGAGGAAAAAATTGAACAGGAAAAAATTGAACAATTAAGAGCTAGAAATGGTGAAGAAGAAGGAAGAAGAAAGAAGTGGAGGGGGTGGGTGGGGGCTGGGTATGGGGGAAAATAAAAAGGGGGTGGGTGGGGCTGGGTATGGGGGAATAAAAATGGATCAACATTTTAAATTTAAATTTTAGAAAATGCATTTGTAATTAATTACTTAGTGTAAATTAATTATAAGAAGTGTTAAAGAAAAGAAAAAATTGTGAAAATAATTAATAAAAAAATTAATTAATGACGTGGTGTTGACATGTCTATGTTGTGGCACTCACATGGCTATGATGTGGCAAGTGAAAGTGGTATAATAATCTCAGGGTAGTTTTTAATTCACTTCAAAGATGTTAAGGGGGTATTTAAACGCCCGTATAGTTTAAGTACTAAAGTAAGTTATCCGACCAAGTTAAAGGGGGGTTTCATGTATTTTCTCAAAAAACAAATAGAATTATTGAACACTTTCCATCATAAAAATTCATTCTATTATTGATTTTTTTTTTTAATTATTGGATAATTCCAGTTAATTAAAACAATTATGACTATAAAATAGATTTTTTCGATCATGAATTCATAAACCAAACTAAACTTGAGTTTTGGGTATATGATCTGGGTCATCATCCAGCTTTTTTTCATTTTTATCAATTTCAAGATAGTTCAAAATATCAACACCATTAATCTACCTTCTCACTGATTTTGGGTCAGTAACATACATTGACCATTAGATCTTATCTTCAATCTCTATTGTTGTTTGGTGAAGACCAAGAATTTAACCATCGACAATCCGTAAATATAATATTACAAATTTGATGTCATGGAGACAAAGAAATAACATAATAAAAAAAATTAAAAAAGGAAAGAGGTGAGTAATCAAGCTTGTCAAGGTGCCTGAAGGATGCTATAAAGTGATGAAAAAATGATAATAAAAATAGCTTCGATTTTTTTCGTGGATAAGTGATTTGAAAGAAGGGAATGAAACAAAAGAGAAAAGAAGAAGAAGAAGAAGGAGGAGGAAGAAAAAGAGTATACATATTTTTGTAATTAATGAAAAAAGGGATAAAGAGAAAAAATAAATATAAATAATAAAAAATAACATGTGGAGCGAGTGTGCATTAAAGTTGTATTGGTACGGTTATGAACCGTCGCAATAAAGTTTTATGCCACATTTATTTCCAGTCCATTGCCGACGGGTAACATCGTATTGGTACGGTTATGTACCGTCGCAATAGAGTCTTATGCAATAGTTCTTTGTAGGTTGTTGCTACGATTATTTTAACAACCATTTCATTCTATTGCAACAGTTATTATATGGTAATGCATCCGTTTTAAGCTATTATAATTGTCGCTCTGTGGTTGTCTAGTTTTAGGGTGGTATATATTTTATTTTTAAAAAGTTCAGGGGGTAATAGGGCCCCCGCAAAGTATAAGTGTGTAGTTGAGAATTTGATAATAGCTTAGGGAGACATTTGTCTATTTTCTCTATAAAATTAGATAAAACGCTAACTTTGACCCTTATACATAGTGAAAATAAAAGATAAGGGATAAGGTTCAAGTACTCATAAACTATGACTGAAATTCCAGATATATATCTTAAGTAAACTATGGTCCTAATACTCCCGAACTCATTTTCTTTTGTAATTTTGTACACCTTTTGGCTTACGTGACACACTCCGCGACTCCACATAGTTGAGGCGCGTGTGAGATGTTTGGATGTCATGTAAGCGAAAAAAGTAAAGAACATTATAAAAAATGAGTTTGGAGTGGATGTAATAAGACTTTAGTTTAGTTAAGATGTGTCTATGAGATTTCAGTCATAGTCTGAGAATAATTAGGCTTATCCCAAAATATAATAAACATACTTGATTTTTTTTATTTACCCTCTGAAGAATTTGGGTAGGACAAATGATAACGAATGACTTTGAAGTGAACTCTATTTATAAGTGAAATTTTACATTACAAATTAACTATAGGAAAATGAAAAGCCAAAGACCAAAAATGTAAAATAACTTAGAGTAATAGACTTCAATGAATTAAAAAGTTTACTGGTCATAGAGACTTAAGCTTAGAAGGGGAAAAGACTTGAATTGTGATTAATTGACACGTTCACCAAAAGCTTCAACCATAATTTACCATTAAATATAGAATCTTAATTAAAATTAAGAAGACATAAATTTAGTTCTTATATATTTTATTAATAGAAATAATTTACTTTCCTAACTTTTCATATTCTTAATAAAATAATTAAGAGATGCTTTTATCAATTCTGAAGTATGTCCCGTTATGCTATGGATATTTTACTCATTATTTTCACATTAGTACAATTGTATTTAATTAGTGTTCATAAATTTTATATATGATTAGTGGAAAAGACACTATTTAATATATAATATTATATGATCAACTTTTGATTAACATCTTTCAGTTTTAGTATTTAATATAATATGATATAATTATTATTTGATATTTTATTAATTAAATGTTTTGTACTTATATTTTATTTTGTCTAAGGATAAAAGGATAATTCAACTTTACAATTATTTAAAACTTTTATATATATATATATATATATATATATATAATGATGCTTAGTTACATAAAAAGCATAAAGTGATATTTTGAGCTTGAAACTGAACAAACATGTGAAACATTTTACTTCAAGCTCGATGTTCATAAAAGAAGGCAAGATGCAGATTTATGAGACTTCAAATGAGCAAAATAATTATTAAGAAAATAAACTATCATAAAATATGTTGTTTATTAAATCTAACATTTTATAAAATTTGAGATTATTCACATAAATTCTAATATAACCAAAAATAACGAACAACATCATCCAAGAACTACTCACCACTAGATTAATGGACATGATTTAACTAGTTGGAATTAAGACACGAAAACTTCTAATAAAGACCAAAATAAGGAGCAAACACCATTCAAAAATTATCTACAACTAGATAAAGGGATCTAATTTCACTATTCATTATATATTTTTCCAATTATGAATTATTTTAGAACACGTTTAATATTCACAATATCGGCAACCAAGTAAAATAGTATAATTAGTACTAATAATGATGAATAATAAAAATATATAATGTTTGAATGCACTCAAAACAATGTCTTACTCGCACAACACAAATGATGTATATTTAATGACAATATACTCAATCAATTTAAAGACTTATAATGAGTCGGGAATTTCAATTGATTTCGGGCTTAATACTCATAGATTTAGTGTCCTCAATGCCTATTGTATGCTCTAAACTGATGTTAAAATGTTAACATGTAGCAGTAAAGGCAGAGGAGCAAGGCAAATACATTATCAGGCAAAAAGGATCGGAAAGCTGAAAAAGTTGAAGAAAAGCAAGTTGGTTATCTCCAAGACCACTCAGCGAACCG
The DNA here is from genome assembly GCA_029582625.1 of Solanum boliviense. NCBI lineage: Eukaryota > Viridiplantae > Streptophyta > Magnoliopsida > Solanales > Solanaceae > Solanum > Solanum boliviense. The sequence goes on along the minus strand of JAJOOJ010004656.1, from coordinate 13,937 downwards.
CCTAATGGTTCTTCAGCTTGCCAAAACTTCCAGAAGGCCAGCCCTGGGAAAGATCCAACTCGGTGATGGAAAGTGCAACTCGGCGAAGCACCAAATGGATCGGCGATGGAGATCCTGATCGTCTAAAGTTATAGAAGGTGAATGGTGAAGAGTCAAGTCAAGAAGGCATTTGGTGCATCACCGACTTGGTCGGCGATGCTCGACTTAGTCCGCCGATCGGTCCTAAAGCTAAAAATCTAGAAGAATATAAATGCGATTTTTAAAAGATGAAAAAGGGACAGAAGTTTTAGAGAGTTTCTACACAATTTAACTCTGGGTTTTTTATCTTGAACTCTGCAAATACATTTTTTAGTCTTTGAAGAGTAATTTAGAGTCGGGTTTTGATTTGGAACTATTTATGGAGCATTGTGAAGACTTGCAAATTGTTACCCAAACTGATGGAGAACATAGTTGGTAACATTTTCTTGCTTTTTATAATATTTGCCTAAAATCCATATTATTGGAGGTATGATTATGTGATTAATTGTTTTGATTAGATTATGAGTGTTAGTATTTACTAATTTAAATGTTGTTTGAAGTGGGTTTAAATGAAAGTTGAGTTTTCATTTATGAATTGTAGTTGCAAATACAGTTCTAGCTTAGTATTCAAAACTTGCTTGAGAAAGAGGTTTTTGGATTAAAACTATCAATTAAAGATTGTAGTGATTGGGTTATTGTGGATTCAGCTTGAGAAAGTGAATCTGAATTTGATCCTACCAATCTAGCTCGAGAGAGTATATTAATTGAGGTTTTGGGTTGTTCATAGTGTTATGCTTGTCGAGGTTCGAGAGAACTCGCTCAATTCGTGGTAGTTGATCGAGAGATGGCTATTACATATAAAGTCCATCCTACCTACTAAGATTCAACGTCTTTTAGTAGATAATAATCACCCATATAGCAAAATTGGCCTTTAATCGATCACATCCCCAAGGATCCCTCTCTATTTGATTATTTCCATGTTTCATAGTTGTTAATTGATAACTCTAATCCCCCCAATTGACACTGGTTTTCAAACCCCTGTAATTTATTTTAAATGTTTCGATAATGTCTACTTCTACGAACGATTAGAACACGCCTTTTACTTCGTAATTGAATTCTCTACCGTATCACTCCATGTTGGATGGAGTGTAGTTGAGCCTTATAAAAAATGGATATTTTGTCGGGGAGTGGTGTTTAAAATTCTTTTAGTGAAGTTTAGTTGTGAACTAGTCTTGTTGTAGTTGAATCAACTTACTTTTGTTTGTCGTTGGCTGCTCTTGAACAGGTGACGAGATGAGTGTTAGCGGGAGCAATGCTAGCCAACTTGGACATCAGGATGACATCAGTTACCAGCACGATGTCAATGAAGATCAGTTGGAAAGCGCGGGTGCTATTCGATTGCCTCTGATTGTGAGCAATGCGGTGTTTCATGTGACTAGCACTATGTTGCAGCTATTGCAAATAAAGAGTTTGTTTGGAGGTCTAGCTACAGAGGATTTATCATGACCACTTTCGAAACTTTGTGGATGTGTGTGGCCCGTTTTCTTTCAAGATCATCTCTCAGGAATCCTTCAGACTTCACTTCTTTCCTTTTTCTTCGATGGGGGAGGCAACAAAGTGGTTAGCTAACCTACCAAGGGACTCAATCACTTATTTGGAAGAGTTCACTACTGCGTTCAATATAAGATTTTTCCATCCCTCGAAGATGATGGCATTGAGAGACAATATTCAAGGCTTCAAAATATTGGATGGTGAACTAATTCATGAGACGTGGTTGAGGTTTCAGAAGTTGTTGCGCTAATTTAAAACTCACGGACTCCCGAACAATGTGTTATTACAACATTTCTACCGAAGTAGATTCAGTCGACAAGGGTGTTGCTGACCAGCTTGTCCAAGGAGGAATTATGCAACAAACTTTTGAAATAACATCTAATCTTCTTGATGGGATGACAACAATTAACTGTGCTTGGTACACTAGAGAAGATCAAGTGTCTCCTTTGAATTTGGGGATGACAAAGAAACAAATTGAAAGAGATCAAGAGCGGGATGAAAACATGGCCAAGATGATGACCTAACTAGATTTATTATCAAAGTATGTCATGGGTAGTGGTTCTAAGGCTGTGAATGTCATTGGAGTTAGTGAAGTGAATCCCGATGATGCACACTTTGAGGCTTTGTACAATGAGGAAGTACATTTTCTAGCAAATCAAGGAGGAGGTTTCCGTTCGAACTATCCAAGGCCAAGCAGGAACCAAGGTTGGAATAGAGAGCGTGATGAAGGTTGGAGAGACCGTGATAGGGAATGGCGTGACCGTGGTACAAACTGGAAGGAGCGGGATGGCGACAAGGATCGCTATGTACCCTCACATAAGCGTCAATAGCCAAAAGAGCAAAGGGCTGATCTTGAAAATTTCCGCACGGATGATATGCTTGCACGTATTCTCAACAAAGTGGAAGGATCAAACAATGTGCTAAAAGAAATGAAGGAAGACGTCTCATCTCTGAACCAAACAGTCACTTCCCACTTAGTTTCCATTAAGCAGCTTGAAACGCAGATGGGCCAAATTTCTTCCCAATTAAACCCAAGGTAAAAAGGGTGTCTACCAAGTGATACCTTGGTTAACCCAAAGAACGAATAGTGAATGTGTATTTTTGTCGTGCCACAATGTTAAATAAGGCGCTTCTTGCGAGGCAACCCAAGTTTTTGAGCTTTTAATATTGTTGTTAGAATTACAGGTGTTGATTGTGCAGGTTGAAAATTTGAAATTTTGGGAAGAGGAGCAATTAGGCGAGCTCAGGCACCAATCGACGACTCATCAAACAGGTCGGCGAACCCAATCTGGATTGCCATGTGGACCAACTAAATGGCTGAAGTTTTTGTAAGATTCGGCGAACAAAAGTGCCATTCGGAGCATCGCTGAATGGTCGGCGACATAAGTTAACATCACCAACTGGCACGCGAACTGAAGGGTCACAAGACCAAAATCCATTTTTAAATTTAAAAACTTCTTTCAGTTCATATTTTCCGACCTTTGCACTCTGACAACCATATTTTAGATTTTTGTACTTGCTAATTGTTGCATTTTTGCGTGGGGATCAATTTCTCGAGGGGATTTTATGCATTTTCGCTTGTCAAATCTCTAACCTAGCATTCATTTATTTGATATTGAAGTTGGTGATTCGAACCCCGTCTTTAAGTTTTTGTAGCTCTCAAATACATGCTCGTATCCTTGTTGATTTATTTGCATGATCTTGATTGTTTGAATGAATTTTGGTAGCATATGCCTGATGAGTCAGAGATTTGGACTCATTTAGGGTTTAGTTTATAAAGATTTAGTGTCCTCAAATGGTTATTTTGTGCCAATAACTGATGATTAATCCTTGATTTTCAAGAATATAGATTGAGGAACAAATCAATGACACTAACAAGAAAAAAGGAACAAAACAGGCTGAAGAAATGAAGATGGGCGAGCCTGAGGATCGCCAAGAGCACTCGGCGAGTCGCCGAGTGGCTCATCTGATCGCCTAAAGTTCTAATGTGCCAAGGCCTGAGGGAAGAAACCAAGTCGGCGAGAGAAAGGAGCAGTTGGTGGATCGTCGAGTAGTTATGTAATGCAGTGCTAGATCAACCAAAGTTACAGACCTTGAGGATTCTGAATTTCAAGGCAGAAGGGCGATGGAAGTGACTAAAGGGCGGCTCACCAAGTGGTTCGGCGAGCTCGACTTACTTCGCCAAATGACTCTTCGCAGCACATTTTTGGCGACTATAAATACAATTTTGAACATTTAGTTTAGAATGAATTACTCTTTAGAACATTTTATTATTAAGTTTTTAGCATCTGGATATAGTTTTATCTAGTTTTCCTAAGCTTGGAGGGATTGAAGAAATTCACTTTTGAGAATTTAGAAGTGGGTCTTTGAGAATTTTCAAATTGGGGCGTTGTAAGGACGAAATCACTTTTACCCAGTTGATGGATAATCAATTTGGTAACGGTTTTTACCTTTTTATGATGTCTAGCTAAAACTCCAATTTTTGGGTGTGATTATGTGATTATAGGCTGATTTAGCTAATGGGTATTGCTAGTTGTTAGTTTAAATTCTATATAGAAGTGAGTTTAATCATTAATTGTGGTTTAATTTAAGAATTATAGTTGTAAATGCAGTTCTATGTTTCTGTTCTTAGCTTGCTCGAGAGAGAGGTTTTAGCACTAAAATTATTGATTGATGGTTTGTGGGTATTGGGTTGACCTGGAATCAGCTCGAGAGAGTGAATTCTAAACCCAATCCCACACATTCAGCTCGAGAGAGTGAATGGATTAAGGTGTGGGTTTCTCTTACTTTGCATGCTTGTTGATGTTCGAGAGAAATCACTTGATTCAGGGTAAATTGTTCGAGAGAAAATTTACACCTATATAGCCTAGCCTAGTCACTAATATCTCGTTATTTTCTAATACTTGCAATTACCCATATGTCTATATTAGCCTATAATCGATCACATCCCAAGAACCCGTCTCATTATTGTTAATTCGTATTGATTGTGATTGTTTGTAGTTGATAATCAAAACCAACCCCCCCCTATTTGACATTCATGTCACCCTTTAATTTGAATGATGTGTTTACTCGATAATTTTTATTCCTATGACTGATTTGACCATGTTCATACTTCTCAATTGAATCTGAAACACGTACCGCTCCTCGTGGGATTCAACCCAACTCATTTAGTTGGGTTACATATTGATTAACGATCGTTGACACTTAGAATTGGATAAAATGTCTTTGAAACGTTATTAATCAAAATGGCACCGCTGCCTGGGAGTGGTCTTGTTTGAAATTCTTTTGGTGAAGTTGAATTGTGTTCCTGTTAGTCATAGTTGAATCTACTTACTTTTAGTTTCTGTTATTGTGTTGCTGTTGAAAACAAAGGAAATAAGTGTCAATGGAAGTAATGGTAGCCAAGTGGGCCACCAAGATGACATCGGCAATCTCAATGATGTCAATGACCCAAATCTAGTGGGTGGAGTTGGTGCCATTCGCTCGCCTCCAGCTGAAGGGAATGTTTTGTTCCACATTACAAGCACAATGTTGTAGCTCTTACAATTGAAGGGCTTGTTTGGTGGGTTGGCTCATGAGGATCCCCATGAGCATGTAAGTAACTTTGTTGATGTTTGCGGGCCATTCTCCTTTGAGAACATATCCCAAGAGTCGGTCCGGTTGAGGTTGTTCCCATATTCTCTGATGGGAGAAGCGTGTAAATGGTTGGCTGAGTTGCCAAGAGATTCTATCACTTCATGGGAAGAGCTTGTCACCACATTCCAAGTGTGATTTTTCTCTCCTTCGAAGATGATGACACTTAGGGACAGTATCCAAAGCTTCAAGTGTTTTGAGGGTGAGCCAATCTATGAGACTTGGTTAAGATTTAAGAAATTGGTGTTGCAATGCCCAAGTCATGGATTGCCTAATAATGTCTTGCTGCAATACTTTTACAGAAGCCTTGATTTGGTGAACAAGAAAGTGGTTGATTAACTTTCTCCGAGAGGTTTAATGCAACAACCTTATGTGATAGCAACCCAACTCCTTGATGGCATGACCATGATAAACTGGGCATGGTACACCCGTGAAGATCAGGTCTCCCCTCTCACTTTTAAATTGACAAAGGAGCGGCTTGAGAAAGATCAAGAGAGGGACCAAAACATGGCAAAGATGATGACCCAACTTGACATTTTAACTAAAAATGTCATGGGTGTTGGTGCTAGGAGTGTCAATGTTGTGGATGTTGGTTGTGTAAACCCCGATGAAGCCAAGTTTGAAGCGTTGGACAATGAGAAAGTAAACTTCCTAGCCAACTAATGAGGAGGTTATCATGCTAACTACCCTAGACCGGGTGGAAACCAAGGTTGGAACAAAAATGAGGGCTGGAAAGACCGTGACAGAGAGTGGCGCGATCGTAATGCCACCTGGAAAGAAAGAGAATGGGAGAAGGATATGTATGCTCCTCCCCATGAGCGTCAAAAGCCCAAAGATTCTGAGGGTGGCCAAACTGAGGATATGCTCTCACGTATTCTCAACAAGGTTGAAGGGTCTGACAAAGTTTTAAAGGAAATGAAGGAAGATGTGTCGACTCTCAACCAAACAGTGATCTCTTATTCCGTCTCTATCAAGCAGTTGGAGACCTAAATGGGTCAGATTTCTTCTCATCTTAACCCAAGACAACAAGGGGGGTTGCCTAGTGATACTATGGCAAACCCCAAGAATGAAGTTTGAGTGGGTACTTGCATCATGCCACAACGTTAACTAAGACGCTTCTTGGGAGGCAACCCAAGTTTTTACTGCTTTTCAATTTGATTTTGAATAACAGGTGTTGATTGTGCAGGTGAAAAAGTGGAATGTGTTGAAATATGCAGGTTGGCGAGTCAAGAGTCTAGTCGGTGACTCGCCAAAGTGGTCGGCGAGCCCGACTTGGACCGTTGTTGGACTCAAAGAATTATCAGGTGGGAGTCTGTAAAACTCAGCGGGCCCAAGGACAAGTCGGTGACTCACCGAACAGGTCGACGAGCCCGACTTCGTCCACCGTTTGGACCCCCAAATTAACTGGAGGTCTAGTAAAACTCGGCAAGGTAAGTAACCACTCAGTGTGTCATTGAGTGGTTTGGCGAAGTGTACTAATATCTCCAAAGGGCCAAGAACTAAACGATTTTTAGAAGGCCAAATGTTTAAAATTTCAACTCTTTCATATTCCCTCATTTTTTATAATCACATCCGCACTCTAGTTTTTCTTTATTCTTGCATTTTCTCACATTTTGCTCGTTGATCTTGTGTTTGGAGTTGGAATTCTTTGCCGTCTAGAGCTACAAAATCATATTTCGGCATTAAAGGTTGGTTTTCCAAACCCCAAAACTTTTATTAGCGGGTAAATTCAAATGCAATTGTATAAATCTACTTGATGTGTGATGGGCCTACTCTGAACTTGTGTTTGATGTGCTACTTTGCATATTTTAGTTTTGATATCCTGCCTTAATTGCTTAAAATGATGATTCCATGAATTTCCTGCATTAAAATTGATCGTAAATTTGTGGGTTGTGGTAAAATTGTTTTTGGGTCTAGTCGGGTGAAGTCTAAGTAACCCAAATTGTGCTAAATGACGTGCGTTGCCCAATGATGGAGCGTTTAACATCATTCTTAAGGGCAAACTGGAGGAAGTCTGAGTACCCAGGTGGCATGGGTCATATGGGTATGGGCTTCATTGAGTTTTTATGTTGTTTGATTTTGTTTTCGCGGGCTGCGGGCTTGATTTGGGAACCGGGCTTAAAAATTGGCACGTTAGGCAATTTGGCGAGCTAGGTCGAGCTCGCCGAACCATTCGGTGGTTCGTCAAAGTCCCCTTAGATCACCTTTAATTTCATGTTTGGATTGAGTTTGCTTCTTTAATTTTCGGTGAAAAGCCTGAGCTCGCCAAGTTCACTTGGTGACTCGCCAAAACTCTCCCTTGATCGTCGTTTTTACGCCCCTAACCCCTAAAACATATTGTAACTTTCGGCGGGCAAATTTGAGCTCACCGAATTGTGTCGGCGATTCGCCGAATAGCCCTTCACATCATCGACATGCCATTTTTCTGGGAAATTTTAAGGCCAATCCTTTTGGTGAGCCCGATTTGGCTTGCCAAAGTGATTTAGCAATTCTTTCTGTAACCTTTATTATGTAATTTTCTTGAACTGTATCTAACTATTTTCGATGTGTTTTACAGATATGGCTAGACCAAAAGTAGCAGGACGAGACATGCCTCCCCGTAACAGGGCAAAGGGAATCACCATCAATGAGGATACAGTTGCATCCAAGGCAAAGGTCATAAAACTTCCTACCATAGGTGGGAAAGGTAAACTAAAAGGGAAGGCGCCTGCTCTTGAGTCACCGTAGGTCAGCTTCGACAGTGAGGAAGTGTACGCCACTTACCTCACCACTTCTGAGAGTAAGGGTAAGCACCAGGACCCTCAAGCCGTCATCTTTGAGCCTAATGATGATTAGTTGATATTGGGCCAGAGAGCTGAACTGCACTCCAAGAGGATGTATGATCCATCTAGGATCCGGGTACCCAGGGTGCTACTCCTCCTCCTGTCCCAGACCAGGTAGTGGTCCCAGCACAACCTGCACAGGGTCCTCCTCCCAGTCTATGAACAGACTAAAGGCTGAGGGATTGAGGACAATTATTTAGGAGAAAAGGTTGTCTACAGATGGAGTGATACACATATATCCAGAGACTAGCGCACCTTGAGGTCTAAGAATTTTCAGATCTTCACCAAACCCCGTGGCCCTTACATTCACAATTGGGTCCGGGAATTTTACACTACCTACGGATCCCTAGTGCCACAAGGGAAAATAAAAGCGACCACATTCAAGCCAGTGGATTATGTGGTCGTTAGTGACAAGAAGGTAAATGTGACAGTGATGACATCAACGCAAATTTGGAGTGCACCAACAATATTTCTGATGAATATCAATACATTATCAAGACAAAGTCATTGGAGACTTTGAAAAAGTGGTTAGCCCCTCTGTTATCTGATGGTACTCCTAGGTGGATCGAGCCTGAAGCACCCATAGAAAAGAAAGACCTCAACGTAGAAGCAATGTACTGGTTTAGCTTTATTAGCAGCACCATCATGTGGTCCCTGAATGAATCTATCCTCCGCCACAACAAAGTAGCCTGTCTTGGTTGCAGCATTGGTGGGAGGAGTACAACTTTGGGTATGATCATTGGCCAAGAAATGGCCATGAGGGCTAGGCAGCGTTAGACATCGCTTTTATTCCCGGTGTTGATCACCTAATTATGGAGACGAGCCCAAGTGTCCCCCGATGAGAAGAAAGATGTGGAAGTGATTCCCACATTCTCTACCGATATCCGGTGCATTGAGGCTGTGTGTTTGAAGGATGAAACTGAGAGGAAGAAGGCAGCCTCGGTGGATTTTTCCCCGGCTGTAAACATTGGCATTGTACCTGCAGAGGCAATATTTCCTACTCCGGCCCATGGGCCTTCAGGTATATCCAGTGTTGCTCCTTTCATGAATTCGAGTTCGTCTACTGCTCCCCCTGCCCCCTAGGTCTGCTGCTAGTACCACTGCCTCTTGACTTCCACTCACCTAGGTTGCGATACTACGAATGGGATAGCTAGCCCATTTTGTTGATAGGCGTGTCTCCAGTCTTTAGGCCATAGTACCTGGGATGATTGAGAGGGCCCTTACTGCTGTTGTGACACCCCTTAGTGTGTCTATTGATGTCTTTGCGGCAAGGATACGGTGTGTGAGCGAGGCCAGGGGGCCACTGATGAGGTGACAGCCTTAAAGGCTGCAATTGTTGAGTTGAGGAAGGACGTGGACCAGCTAAAGTCCACAGATATGTCCATGATTTTTGGGACTGTGGAGATCCGTAACATGCCAGCTGATGATGATGTGCCTCTGGCTACCACCGGAGATGAGGTTCGAGCTGAAGAATTGTTGCTACTGAGTTTGCGGCAGAGACAAATGAGGAACAACTCGATCTCCAAGAGGAGACCACATATGAGGGCCTTACAGAGGTTGAGGAGGTTATGGTGGATTCAGCCGTACAGATTTCATTGACTGATAGACCCATGGTAGGATCTGGTGGAGGTAGTTTTGATGTGACATTGGGCATTGATGCCCTGAAAAATGGAGCGACTGTGTTGACATGACCTTTCTTTACCTCCCTCTTTGTCATTTTTATTTACTTTTTATTATTTTGTTGCATTTGAGGACAACTGCATGTTTTTTGTGGTGGGATGAGGTATTTCCATACCTACCTCTTGTGACTATCTTTTGTATAAATATAGTGGGTTTTTGTGTTTTGAATTGTGCGTTGATATTGTGTTGTGGATGTTTGAGCTTATGGCTCCTTGTAACGAATGATAATGGTTTTTGACCTGTCAGAAAATTTTTGCCACCTCTTGTTGTGTGTGAATGCGGTTGTTCTTGTGCAAATTTGAGTATTGATTATGATCAATATCGATGACTTGAATAGTGCTCTTAATCAAACAAAAATGAATGCGCGGCTACGTTGTGGCCAAATGAAGTTGCATAGACAATATGTGGATTTTTTGCATCTCATTGTGACTAGCCGATTATCGAATGAGTCTCTTGTGATGAACATTGCATACTAGCAAAAGTGTGGAGTCTCATTTGATATTTGTGCCAATGCTTTGTGTCATGAGCTTACCGTGAACCTTCTGTGATGACACCTAGAATTTGCCCCATTGGTCTGGTTGACTAAGTGATGCAAGCTCTTGAAATGATCTTAGGCAACAATTTTGAAGAGTGAAACAATTTGACAATATACCTCTTTTGTGTCCAACCTTTTGAGATGTCTGAACCTTGCTTGAACCCCTTTTGAGCCTTATCATTTTCTTGGAAGAAACTTGAGCAATTGATACCCCTCTTTATCCATTCACCCATAATCTTCATAAAGTGTGGTTTGTGTGAATAGCCAACTTAGGCCAAAAGCCTAAGTTGGGGGTATGGTGAAAACAGAACGTAAATCAAGAATGTGAAAGTTCCCCCCTCTAGAAATGGACCTGGAAAAAAAAAAGATGAAACCCCTCAATACAAAAAAAAATAGAAAAAGAAAAAGAAAAGAAGAAAGAAAAAAAAGAATAAAAAAATTGTGAAATAAAGTTGTGAAAGTTGCAAAAGAAATGGGGTGTCCTGTATTCCTTTGGAAGTTGAATAATGGGGTGAATGTTAAACATGATTCAAATGCTGAAGGAAAGGAAGAAAGTGATGTTCAAATGACATTTCATGAGGGCAGTAGCCACTGAGCCTAAATGATCATACCTTTACACTCAGCCCCGTTACAAGCCTTGAAAAGACCTTTTTGATCTTGAGTGAGCTGAAACGAATGTTGATAAAAAAATAAGAGCAAACCTATGGGTGAAGTCATGCATGTGTTCATCTTTGTGAGTGTGAAAGTTGTATATAATTCTGGAGCTATAAATTGTTGAAGAATTGTGTGTGAATATGGAATCATCTTTGTTGTGAGGGAATTTGAGTACCTTTGTTGAGCTTGAACTTGAATTTGAAGCAAGTATTGTGAACTTGAGCATTTTGATAATTGTGAGTCACAACTTGAATCTTTGAGTGCACAATTGATCCGTGCATGAATAAGTTGAGTCTTGTTGTGTTCATTCATGATTGAGTCTTTTGTAGCATTGTTTGAGACATCCTTTTTGAACTACTGACGTTGAGTTTTACTTGAGACAAGAAAAAGTTTAAATTGAGGATTTTGATGAGTTCGAGATTTGGACACATTTAGGGCTTAGTTTATATAGATTTAGTGTCCTCAAATGCTTATTTTGTGTCAATAACTGATGATTAATCCTTGATTTTCAGGAATATGGATTGAGGAACAAAGCAAGGACACTAACAAGCAAAAAGGAACAAAACAGACTGAAGAAATGAAGATGGGTGAGCTAGAGGATTGCTAAGAGAACTAGGCGAGTTGCCGAGTCGCTCATCTGACCTCCTAAAGTTCCAGTGTACCAAGTCTTGAGGGAAGAAACCAAGTCGGCGAGAGAAAGGAGCGATCGGCGAATCACCGAGTAGTTCCGCTATGTAGTGCAAGATCGCCCAAAGTTAAAGACCTTGAGTATGCTAAATGCCAAGGAAGAAGGGCGATGGAAGTGACCAAAGGGCGGCTCGCCGGGTGGTTCGTTGAGCCCGACTTTCTTCGCCAAATGACTCTTCGCAGCACATTTTTGGCGACTATAAATACATTTTTGAACATTTAGTTTAGAATGAATTACTCTTTAGAACATTTTATTATTAAGTTTCTAGCATCTGGATATAGTTTTCTCTAGTTTTCCTACGCTTTGAGGGATTGAAGAAATTCACTTTTGAGAATTTGGAAGTGGGTCTTTGAGAATCTTCAAATTGGAGCATTGTAAGGACGAAATCACTTTTACCCAGTTGATGGATAATCAATTTGGTAACGGTTTTACCTTTTTATGATGTCTAGATAAAACCCCAATTCGTGGGGGTGTGATTATGTGATTATGTGATTATGGATTGACTTAGCTTATGGGTATTGCTAATTGTTAGTTTAAATTCTATTTAAAAGTGAGTTTAATCAATAATTGTGGTTTAATTTAAGAATTGTAGTTGCAAATGCAATTCTATGTTTGTGTTATTGGCTTGCTCGAGAGAGAGGTTTTAAAACTAAAATTATTGATTGATTGTTTGTGGGTATTGGGTTGACTTGGGTTCACCTCGAGAGAGTGAATCCTAAACTCAATCCCACACATTCAGCTCGAGAGAGTTAATGGATTAAGGTGTGAGCTGCTCTTATTTTGCATGGTCGTTGATGTTCGAAATAAATCACTTGAGTTGGGGTAAATTGTTCGAGAGAAAATTTACCTCCCCTATAGCCTAGCCTACTCACTAATATCTAGCTATTTTCTAATAGTTACAATTACCCATATATCTATATTAGCCTATAAACGATCACATCCCAAAAACCCATCTCGTTATTGTTAATTTGTATTGTTTGTAGTTGATAATCAAAACCAAAACCCCCTATTTGATATTCATGTCACCCCTTAATTTGAATGATGTCTTTACTCGATAATTTTCATTCCTATGATTGATTTGACCATGTTCATACTTCTTAATTGACCCCAACTCATTTAGTTAGGTTATATACTGATAAACAATCGTTGACACTTAGAATTGGATGAAGTGTCTTAGAAACGTTATTAATCAATGCCTTTGTTGTACTTTGTTTATGTTGTTTTAGCCTATAACTATTGAATCTCGTATGTGTTGAATGATTAAAATCATGGGTGTGTGTTGATTATACGTTAGGTCTAATGTGGGTGAAGTCTGAGTAATCCCAATTACACCGATAAACTGATTTTTCCCAATGATAGAGCGTCTGACGTCATTCTTAAGGGCAAAAGACATCAATTGGTCAATTTTGGACAAATCGAGGAAAGTTTGAGTACCTTGAAGTCATTAGTTGTATGGGTCTGACCTTATTTGCGTAGAATAGGTGTTTAATTTTATTCTCGTGTGTAGTAGGCTAGAAATTGGAGGTCGAGGTCAAAATCTGGCACGAAGGACCTTTTGGCGAGCTTAGTCGAGCTCGACGAATGGTTCGATGGTTTTCCCAACGACCCCAGGATCGCCTTTTCATCGTTCAAAATTGTTGAAATATTTTTTTAACATTCGGTGATACGCCTGAGCTCGGTGACTCGCTGAATGTCCGTTTGATCACCTTTTTTTAGCCAAATTTTTGGAAATTATTATGTAACATTCAACGATCTACTTTAAGTTCGCCAAATGGTATCGGCGATTAACCGAAAGGCCTTGGACATTGCCGAATTGTGCAAAATTCTAAGAATTTTTAGTCTGGAACTTTCGCCGAGCCCGACTAGGCTCGCCAAATGGGTTCGGTGACTTGCAGAATGACTCGGCGAAATTTCCTACATATTTTCAAGTTTGATAATTTTTCGATCTATTATTTAATGAAGTGGTTTGTTCCTTGTTGTTTTGTAGGTATGGTTAGATCAAAGGTGCCCGGAAGAAATCAACCAGCATGAAAGAGAGCACGAGGGATAGTAATTAACGAAGATTTTGTACCCTCCCTTACAACACAGGCAAATGTTCCTCCAATAGGGGGAAAGGCAATGGAAAGGGGCCAGTTGAGCTAACCCCTTTAAAGGCAAGCTCAGAAAACATGGGCATCTATTCCACCCACCTCACTACTTTAGAGTCGGAAAGTGAGGGCAACTCAGGGGTTAGATCACCAGTCTCCGTGTCTGAGCTGAAGGACAATCAGACTCTACAGACTAGGAGAGCGGAGTTGCGCTCCAAGTCATTACATGATCCCGCTAGGATCCTAGAGCCTCCTAGGCCTCCTCCACC
>JAJOOJ010004655.1:0-29296 GCA_029582625.1 Solanum boliviense | reverse complement strand
CAACAATTTCACATTTAATACCAATTTAAAACACTTGTAATACACTTCGTCAAGAATTCCAATTTTTTTTTTACATATTTCTTAACACACTTTTCATATATAATTCATTCGACTTATACTATCAAATTCATTATCAAATAAAATAAATTTTCATAAATTCGTCAACATTATAATTAAATTATTTTTACAGAATAATTAGCACACTTTCATACAAATTTCATTTAATTTATTCTATCAAATTTATTCATAAAATCACATTAAGTTTATAATTTCACAAAACAACAACTGTATACAAAATAAACAAATAAACAAAAAAAACATTAAATTTTTTACATTTCACGACAGTAAACATAATATGATATCACCAGTTAACAAAATATGACTCCACCTTCAATTAATCGACAGTTTGATCATTTTTTTTCATTTCACTATCATTCTAAAACAAACGTTAAACAATAATAAATACTAACCCGAAGGATCCCATCTTTCACCATGTTTGATTAAAATTGATACATAGTTTTCCATCACAACAAAATCAATAATTTTCAAAGATGAAAAAAACTTCAATTACTCGAATGTGGGATTTTTTTTTGTTGAAAATTGAAGAGAGAAACGTTGAAAATTTTCTGTTGCAAATTGAAGAGAGAGAGAAATGTTTAAAAAAGAAGAAGATAAAATCTGAATTTTTATTTGATTTTAACTGATTTGAGTGAATTAAGGATACTAAATAATCTTAATTAGTTTAAATCCCTTAATTCGTGCTATTTATTAATTATCTACAATAAATTCAAATTAAATTAACACCACAATTTCAGTTTATTACCTGTTTTCATTAAAAAAACGTTTTTTTTTTCATTTTTTTTTTATCTCTTTATTTTATTTAAACAACTTTTTTTTAAAAAATTATTTGTTAGAACCTAAAATTTTTAATGTTATAACTTGAAAGTCTAAATCTACTGCTATAGCTTGAAAATATTACTATAATATATGACATATATAAAATTTACACAAAAATAAATTGTCCTTTCTTGATATGTCAAAATGAACAAGTAATTAGGAACAATAAAAAAAATGGACAAGTAATTTCTCGACAAAAACTATATGGAATGTCATTTTCAATTAGGAAATGATCAAAATAGTAACATACGAAATATCTTATGTTAAACATTTCATTATATTATGAAGTTATTCATATACTTGTCATAACTAAATTATCTTGTATTTGCACTTAATCCTAACATAGTAACTGTTAAATCATAACTAAGAGTACAAATAAATTTTTTTTCCATATATTTGGATGTGGAGTCCATTTAATCCAGGTTGAAACTTGCTCATATCTTGGAGTAGAACAAAATTATAACATATATACCGTGATGGCTTAAAGCCAAAAATAAATTGGAAGCCTAAATTTTAATTATTTTATTATATCTGAGATTCAAGTTATTTCTTTCTTTTTAATAAAATAGTTTTATTTTTTTATGGTCTTAAACTAAAGATATATATATATATATACCAAAATATTTTTTAATCTTGTGGTCTTAAACATATCATTTGAATGTTAAATTTAAAAATTGATCCATAAAAAAGAAACATTCTTTAACGTTTCGAAACAAACTAAAAATACGAAAAAGGCTTATAATAATTTATTATTACTAAAAAATTAGGGCCCTTCGATTTTGGAAGCCTAAGCGATGCCTCATTTAAAGGGCATTGAGCCACCGGCATATATAATAGGGTTGAATTTGCGTTTTCCCTTCTATATTTGCTGTTCATTGCCCATAATTCTTTGAAGTAAAGTCTGATTTAAGCATGTGTGTTTTTATATGTCTTTAAACATCAAAATAGTTTTCCAAGTATAAACACAGACTTTTAAGTTACAAATTGTATCTTTTTAACTTCAATTTCAGCTACTTCTTTTTTCCATTTCCAATTTTCAACCAAACACCAACTAAAATCTTGAGGTCTCAACAAATTAAGTTGCCAACTAGCAAATGACTATAGCAATAAAGCCAATACATACACTATCATTCCTGCAAATTCAAAGTTGACATTACATTACATCATTTTCTCTCAAAGTAGCTCACACGCAAAGACAAACTCTCTAATTAAGCAATAAATAAAACTGAGTGAGTGAGGAAGTTAAGAGATGGCAAGTGGAACATCCAGATCCTATTTACTTCTGCTTGCTCTTCAGCTTAGCAAGGTTAGCTTGAGCAGCAGCTTTTGCAACTGTAGTAGGCTTGATAGCACCCTTTGGATTCAGAGCTTTTCTTATCTTAAACACAGCCCACGCAGTCCCTAAAGCATGCCCTGCAGCATCAAATCCTTCACGTGTCATCTGTGCCGCCTGGTCACCATGCCTGCATCAACATAAGTTTAACCATACTGAGAAATGGATGCAGAAAGTAAGACAATGAAAAGAGATGGACCTGTTCGGTTAAAATTTTTGAAAAACATCTTTAACAAATAAGTTTCTTAGGAAATGAGGAAAATAACTTTCCTAATAAAAAGGAAGGAAAGCAGGTTCCACCAGTGACATTCCACGTCAATTGTGTACGATAGACCTCATCTTCGCCCCATCCCCACCAATCCTACCCCAATTCCTACTCCACCTTGAATAATTAATTTTTGCTTACGTACCGAGACACAAGACTTTTTCACTTACTTCCCTGAAAACATTTTCCTTTCTACCAAACGCACCCTAAAACAAACAAGACTTGAGGCTTACAGGACTCTTCTTTGAAAGATTGATTGCCCAAAATTGTCAGGTAGCAGTTCGGGGATACAATAAGTCTATTACTACAATTATCTAAAGAGATGGTTGTGGTTTACCTGATGTTTGTTCTCATATTTATGGAAGAGAACTTCAAAAGAAATTGGAAGGTTTACAGTAAAACCATGCCTTTTTTTTTTTAAATAACAAACTTCCATCTAACATAATATCAGACCAGAAGAACCACAGTGTGAGTTAATCGCTATGTGAGTTTGGAGAACTTCCAATTCTCTGCTAATACAGTTTTCATTTAACCTCCATCTTTAGCAACAAAACAAAACTTACCTCTGTTGAACAAGACCAGTTGTCACTACTGAGGTTGTTGACATCACATTCTTTCCGGCCACTTCCACGGCATCACAAACCTTATCTGTTATAATGTAGCAAAACGAACAATATCAGGAGTCTAGAAAGAAAATAACATAGTAGTTCTGTTCTTCTTATGAACACAGCAAGTGGATTTTATTCCCCTCAATTCACACACAAAACAGATAAATGAAAATGTTCAACTAACTTAAAAAAGACAGTTCGTCGAGTAGAAACACATACTGAATCCATCCAAGGAAGCAAGAACAATTTCTCCAGGAAGAAGGCTAAAGAATCTCTGACCAGCTTTTGAGTTCACAATAGAACTTGTGAAGAATCCAGAGACCTTCACTACACCTGAGAGTATACCAGTTGCCACTTTCTCTGACATTTTTGTCATCTTCTTCACCCTAGAAGGAACAGAACGAAAATATGCATAAAGATCATGCAAGTGAAACTCTAATCAATTTGTAACAAACTCATCAAAGTAGCTGAGAAATTAATCAAGTATTACTACGTCTCAATTCCAAACAAGATGAGGTAAACTATATCAATCCTAAAAAATCCATTCAGCTACACTTGAAACTAGTACTCCCTCCGTTTCAATTTGTTCATTCCTATCCCTTTTAATCCATTTAAAAAAGAATGTCTCTTTCCCTTTCTGAAACTTCTAATTCCAACTTTCCATGTGACATGTTTAACCACAAGATCAAAGAGCATTTTGATACATTCTACATGTCTTTAGTTTAAGACCACAAGATTCAAAATTCTTAAACTCTGTGTCGAGTCAAAACCAGTCTAACAAATTGATACGGATGGAGTATTATATTGCAAATCAATGCTCAATGAAGAGTAAAATTCAACAGAAGAACGAAAAAAAGACTGTACCTTCTCATCCTCCTCATAGCCTCAGGGCTAATGTCAGAGTTACTTCCTTTTCCCATCCTCTTCATCAACACATCATTCCCCCACTTCAACCTATCCACAGTAACATCCCCACACCACAATATCCCCTTTATCAACTGACCCGACCCGGCTGCAATCATTCTTGCAATACTGCTACTATAATCCTCAACATTCGGAGCTAAAGTTGTCCAGTAAGCTGCAGAACTCCTCTCCATATCCTCCTTTTTCTTCTCCATCTCTTCTGGTGAAACATCTTTTGGCGCCATCCACCATTTTTCTGCAACCCCTTTATCCTTCTTCACTTTCTCCACTCTAAACGCACTGTACTTCTCCAATACTAAATCTAACTCCTTTAACACCCTTTCTTGCCCTTTCGAAGCTATTGTTAAACCATAGTTGAGTAAATTCTCTGCGTATCCATCTTCATCATTTGCTTCAGAAGGTACACGAAGAGTGAAGAAATAGTGAGATTCATCAAGCTTAACAGCAGCTTCATCTCTCGCTAAAGGCCATTGAATCTGATCTCCGACACGTGCAAGAACAGCAACAACATTGTCTCCCTGTTTTAGTTGAACGATCTCGAATTCACCACTAGCGAGTTCGATGCTACGTTCTTTGTCGATCAGATGGACAATCGCACCTGGGATTTGGACAATTACTTCTTCTAGTGACACAAAGTTGGAATTTTGATTAGGTTGATTGTTTTCAGTTTCTGGGAATAGATTCTCTGCTAGCTCTTTCATGTCAATAGTTGGGTACATAGAAGAAGATGATTTGTTCTTTTGGGTATTTGTAAGAAATGGAGAAGTAGATTCTGGGTTTGAATCAATTACTTCTGGGTATAATTTGGGAGGAGTTGGATTTTGAGAAGCCATAGATTTTTTCTTGGATTCTTGATTACCCAGTTTGGATTTAAACACAATAACACAAAAAGGAAATAACTTTGTGGAGATGTGTAGATGTGGTTTCAAGATTTATGTAAGTTTTAGCTTAGGGTATAAGAAAATGGAAAATGTCGGTTCTAAGGTTGAAGACGAGTTCACGTGGCTGCCACTTGGCTTGATATGTACAGCCCGTGTGGAAGCCGAGGAGATTCTTTGCCGTGTTTTTAAAGCAACTGTCACTGGAGGGCGTTAAGTTTACTAAATTTGGACTAAAATACCCTCTGTTTTTTTGCTAGAGAATATTGCTGATGTTTCTTGATTCAGTTAAAAAATATTACAGAGTAATTAAATGTTTCTATTCTTCTTTACCATGGGAATGTTCTGTTAAGAAGTATGATTTGTATGAATTGTCAAGAATGCTAAGTGAGTTTATGAAGATGGGAAAAGTTAAAGATGCAGATGAGCTGTTTGAGAAAATACCTGAAAAGAATATTGTTATTTGGTCAATCATGATCCATGGTTATTCTAAAAATGGGTTATACAAAAAATCAGTTGAACATTTCACCTCAATGAGAAATTTAGGTTTAGTGCCTAACTCATTCACCATTGTGGGTGTTCTTGTGGGGATCTCAGGATTGAAGGACTTATTACTTGGACAATCAGTTCATGGGCTGATAGTGAAGTTGGGGTGGGAAGATAATTCATTTGTGGGTACTTCACTTCTAGAGGCTTATGCAAAATGTGGAAATATCAATGACTCTTGCAAGATTTTTGAGGACATAAAAAGTCAAGGCTTGGTTCCATGGAATGCAATGATAAGTGCATTTGTACATAATGGACTCTTTGAAGAGGCTTTCTTGTTATTTAATAGGTCTAGAGAGTCTGGTTTGTTTCCTAATTCAATGACAATTATGGCCTTGACACAGAGCTGTGTGGCTATGGGATCGAAATGTCTTTGTGAATCAGTTCATGCCATGGCTGTTAAGCTTGGTCTTCTGTTTGATATACAGGTCAACAATTCACTTCTTTTTATGTATTCAAGTTTGATGGAGTTACCTGCTGCTTGTGGGATTTTCGATACAATGGAAGAGAAAGATGTCATCAGTTGGTCGACGATGATGAACTTACTGGTTCACCTAGAATATGCTTCAGATGCTATAAAGCTTTTCCTCTATATGAGAGATTCTGAGAATGAATATGATCACCTCATCCTAATGAATCTCATTTCAGCTTGTGGAATATCGGGGAACTTGAAGATGGGAAAATCTGTTCATGCTCAAGTAGTAACTCATGGTTTTGGATCAGAGCTTCCTTTACTTAATGCCATGATTACTATGTATGCAAGATGTGAAGACTTGAATTCTTCAAGAACTGTGTTTGATAATTCAACCATGAAGAGTATGGTATCATGGACATCTATCATTTCAGGACTTTTGCATAATGGAAAGCCCAGGGAAGCACTAGATATGTTCATTCGTGTTAGAATTGAAGAAAAATTCTTCATTGATTCGGTTCTTCTGGTGAGTGCACTAACTACTGCTGGTGAAATGGTTGCTTCAGAACTCTGCATGCAGCTTCATTGCCATACTATAAAAACAGGGCTTACAAACTATAGAAGTATTCAGAATAGCCTCATATCAACCTACTCTAAGTGTGGGAATGTTGAACTTGCAAACAATGTTTTTGAGCGAATGGCATTTCTTCGTGATATTGTATCATGGAATGCTATTATAAATGGGTATGGTATCAATGGCCATGGAGAAACTGCTCTTTCGCTGTTCTATGAGTTCAGAAAGAGTGGAGGAATACCTGACAGTGCTACTTACTTGAGCATTTTGAGTGCTTGTAGCCATTCAGGATTGGCAAGTGATGGTTTGTTGATCTTCAGTCAGATAATTGAAGAAAATAGAATCAAAGTTAGTGCAGAACATTATGGCAGTATCGCTGATTTGCTTGCTCGGGCAGGATACTTGCCTGATGTAAGTTCGTTCTTGAATGGAGATGGTAAGACTCTTTGGAAGGCTATATTGAACGGATGTGCACGTTATAGCGATTTAAAATTAGCAGAATTTGCTGCAAGAAAGTTTCATGAGCAGATTAAAAAAGATCCTGGACAACTTGTGCTACTCTCAAATCTTTATGCATCAGTTGGGAGATTTAAAGATGCAGAAGCCCTGAGGTGGAGCATGGACACAGAGAAATTGATTAAAGTTCCAGGATTCAGCATTCTCAGTGGAAATCGATAGCATGTTGTGAAATCCAAATCAGTCATCACATGAACGGATAACAATTCTGCAACTTCATTTCATGAGGAGCTGTTGTAACATCTGCCATAAAAGGTGCATGCTTTGAGAGGTAAATGATTCAACTTTGATAAACATATCTGTTTAAAGAGTGATGCTTTCCAAGAGAGAACAATCGCAGAAACAAAAAAGAATGACAAGCTAATGTTGTGAATGATATACATCTGGACTAAAACTCAGGTCTAAAGATAAGCAAGAGCAGGATGCAGCTTCATGCCAATGGTTTAATGTTGCAACAGGTAAAGAGTCAGGATTATGCATCCGTAATATAAATAAGCCTGAACCTCTTCAGTTAGCTTGTCTCAAATATTTGTACTCACCATGGCTGAAAATCAATCATGTGATAGATCATTGAACCATTCCCTTTGAATGGTGAGTTCCCTCTGGCAGAGGACTTCTTCAATCAAACTTAGGATCTCTTTCTTTAACATGGATAAAGAGCTTATTATCAGTGTATGCAAGAAGAAGGGTAATCCATCTGCTACACGCAACATGCCTCTATCGCCATGGGCTGTAAAGCAGTAACAAACTAGCTTGCCTAAATACAGTCATAATGCATCATGGCTCTCGCCTCTCGGTGGGACTTAATTCATCCTTGCATATTTAAAGTAGAAGGTCACTACAAAAACCAAGGGTTTTCAATTTTGACATGGCACTCTTATAAACAAAGCCAAATAGAACATAGGAAAGCATGTTACCAGAATCCCTCTACACCACTAAGGATTAGCAGCTAAAAGGATTAAAGCTTTGAATAGATGTAGCACCTCCTTGTTCAATATAGAAGAGTCATTTGCTTACAGCATATCTAAATCTGAACAATGGATTTCCTTCACACCATAATA
Source organism: Solanum boliviense (assembly GCA_029582625.1). Classification (NCBI taxonomy): domain Eukaryota; kingdom Viridiplantae; phylum Streptophyta; class Magnoliopsida; order Solanales; family Solanaceae; genus Solanum; species Solanum boliviense. The sequence continues at coordinate 21,282 of JAJOOJ010004655.1, read as the reverse complement.
GCATTATTTAGGAACATTAAGTATGGAGGAAAATAACTGAATCCTAGTAATATGTCAGAATCAACAAAAAGTACCATTTATAAGTAGAATCTCTTTTTCTGGCATAGGAAGTGAATTTACTATCAGCGTAGGTATGAAGAGGGGGTAATCCATCTACTACCAAAGGCGGTACAGCAATTAACAGACTAGCTGCATAAGACACTTCTAATGCAATGTGGCTCTCTTGAGTCCTATTCTTCCATGAATATGAAGTTGAATGTAGAAAAAAGGAGATCCAATATGCACATACTACTCGCATAAATGAAACCAATTAGAACATTGAAAGCATGTCTCCACAATGTTTAAACATCACTAATGATTAGCATTGGAAAAGGATTATAAATATCTGATTAATAAGCACATCATAACCAAGATCCAATTAATAAGCATATCATAACAGAGCCAGCTGGTTTCAGCACATAAAAATCTGAACTATGGATTCCTTCAAACTCAAAATTGAAAAGATGGCAAAAACAAAAGGCAACAGTAATATCTAAATAAAAACAGGTGATGCAAAATCTCAGGCTCAGCCTGCTGAAGACTTCAAATATAAGTGATCTGTTATCAGTAAAACTCTTAATAAGACTGATTATTCTTATGCGCTTATCTTGCTTCTCTTACTCTTTGCCTTCACCGACCCATCCTTCAGCGTTTTCTCTAGCTCATAACTCTTCTTCTTCTTCTTTCCATCTTTCAAATACAACTTACTTTTCATTTGTTGCTCAGCTTTTTTCAACTTTTTGGCCTTCTTCTCACCGTTCAACTCACTCAGGATACTACCCTTCTCAGCTTTCCCCTTTTTCACTTTCTCAACTTCATGATCATCACTCTCCTCGATGTCTTCGTCACTGTTTTCCTCCTCTTCATTATTACCAACATCACCATCATCACTGCCCAATTCATCTACACCAGAGTCTAAGTCCATATACCTAACTTCATGAATCCTCCCTTTATTCTTCCCCTTCTTCTTCCCTGATCCCTCTTCAGCTTTCCTGCCACTCTCCTCAACCTCAACCAAACCACCACTCACTTCTTCATCTCTAACCTCAGCTTCTTTCTCCTTAAATCCCTGAATCTTGAGTTTGATCTCGGGCAATGCTTGATACAAAGGCAATGCCAAAGAATCAGAAAGTCTCAAGTGCAAGCTTCTCACACCACCCCATTTTTTGGGAACCACCTGAACAACACCCTTTATTGCTTCAAAGGCATTGTCAACAATCTGTGCAGAGTCCATTGAACCCTTACCAATCCTCATCATACAACAAGTTCCAGTCCTCAAGTAAAACAACCCAGACCCACAAGCCCTTTCCACTTGCTCCTTCCAATTCTTGTGTGTCAAGTCTAATGGCAAAGGCAGCTTCTTTTTCTTGAAAAACTGCTTACCTAGAAGCTTAGGAAGCAAATGGACAATCCTTCTGTCAACCAAGAAAAGATCATATGAATCACAAAGCTTTCTCTTTGCTTCAAAGGGTTTGTAGTTAGTCTTAAGCTTCGATAGTTTAATGACTTTGGTGATGGGTATGTTTTGGGATTTAATAATCTTTTTGGCAGCATCCGAAGTGAGCTTGGAATTGGGTCTGTCGTCAATGATAAGACAGAGTTCAGAGGAAGCATCATGAAGAGGGTGAGGGAAAGGGATTCTGAAAGCGTTTGTACGAGGTTTTGGTGGTATTTTCTTAAGAGTGAGATTAAGGTAGATGAAATCGTCTTGTGGGAGTAATTGGGGTTTTTCAGTTTTCGACTTGGACTCTTTCCATTTGAGAAGAGCATCCACTGCCTTCTCTACGGTGGAGCGGCTAACCTTGGTGGCGGCGGCGGGTGGAGCAGACTCCATTGGGATTTTCGGACAAGTGAAAAGCAATTCTGGACGAAACAATTCAAAGCAAAATACTTTAGAAAAATCTGCAATCAATAGAAAATTAGAGTTCAATTACATGAAAGCTATAGAAAAGCAAATTACCTTGAGCTGAAAGTTGTAAGAGCAAGAGAGGAAGTAGAATAAGATGAAGAGACCTTAAACCCTAAAACCCTATTGCCACCTAAACGACAAGTAAAGCTGAGGAAGTTCAAAGCAAGTACACCAGGAAGATTAAATGATATGTAGAACCCTCTACTTTTTAAAATGACGGATACGTCCCCCAAGTTTGTTTTGCTCTTCTTCTTTTCTTTTCTTTTTTTTTTTGTAAAAAAGAAGCAATTATTATTGTAAAATAAATTCGAACCACCTAACACAATGACACAAATACACAATATAGGATTAAGGAATGTAATATAAAATCTTCCAGTCAAATTTAATATTCACCTTGTGATTTTCTTCTCAATTTGTAGTTGATAAATAAAACTGCGCTTATTAAAAATTCAATATTGTTACCAGAGTCCAGACATATCAATTTGAAGTTTTGAAAGGAGATTTCTCCCTGGCATGGCATCGGCATGCAACTAGAACAAGACAACCGCGTAATCTTCCAACACGTAAAAGAGTCGGCATTTTGCATCGGTAATATTATTTGCTCATAGATCATCAGTTATCATTGAAAAAGAGTTGTGTAAAATAAGTACTATAATTAGCTCAGACATCATAATGCTTACAAGCGAATCATGTTTACAGATCATTATAACCGTCCTTGGTAAAGGAGATCTTTAAACGACTCTTTGGCCGATAAGGCATTTTTAACAAGCATAATTTGGTCATTCTTCACAACAACATACTCATTGTAGTCTCAAAATGGGATCTGGGGAACGTAAATGTACGCTGAACTTATTCCCAGACTCACAGTTCATGGGAGAAGAAAGTATAACATGTCTCAATGAGGTAAAATAACATGCATCAATTTGGTCATTTTCCTCGCAGAATATTGGTGGAAGAATGAACTCCTTCAAGGTGAATAATAACTAAAGCTACGCAAATATTTTCAAGAGCACTAAGAATAGAGAGACGAATTCATTGAAATATATCACAATTGTGTTCTGTAGTGACATCTCTATCGTGATAATTAGCTGGGTGTATCCAAGTTGCAAAAACATCAGAAAGTGCAGCAGCAGCGGCAATGCATCTGTGTGCACTGAAGCCAGCCATGTCAGAAGTATTGTGCTTTCGCTGGAGAAAGTGTGGTTAGGAGAGAACAAGTAAAAACATCAAGTTCAAACAAATATATAGCAATACCGACATTTTAAATCCATGAAGCTGATATGACGACTATGCTACAATTTCCTCATCTTCTCGTATTAGAAGGGCTATGTGATTTCACATAGCTCAGGCAAATAATTCCAAAGTAAGCTCTTTTCTGGGCATACATTAGTCAGGAGTGACTTCAGTTTGCTTGTTTCCACCTTTTGAATATCAATCGCCAGAGCCCCTGCTAATTGCTGGTTCAAAAACAAATAAAATCAACGGTGTGAAAAGTTCAAAACTTACTGCAAGCTTGAAAAAATTATGAAGTACAGTACCTTTTTGAGCCACACCATATAAGTAGCAGCAAAGGTTGCTTGAGCTTGATAGTCCTCAAAGTCACTGTCGGGTAGAATTGTGCAGGAACGAAATAGTTCTAATTCATTATCTATGAGCATGTCAATATCAACCGTCCTGGTGTTTCTCTGGTTAGAAGGCAAGGATCTATCATGATCACCGCATGCAAAATATCTTATCCAGCAAGTTAAGAGGAAGCGGCGATGCAGCCACAATGCCTGAGAGGATAAAAAACATGAGGCAGGGTTGCACACAAAGTTATAGGCTTTTAATAACTTAGATTATCTTCATGAAGCAATTAAAAAACAATCCAGATACAGAAAAAAGAAAGGACTGACGCAATCAATTTTGTGCATGGAACTGATTGATCATATTTTGTAGGTTGAAGCCTTATATGAGAATCTATAGCAGAGGACAATCAGAACATCAAAATGATCATTCTCTTGATCTCATTAAGGATATTATAAGATGAAATAGACAGACAGTTCAAAATGAAGATAATCTCCATAAATTTCCAACATACGTGTGTATATCTACTCTAACACCTAACTGTTAATCTGAAACTAGTATACATACCTGCCTGATGCGTAGTCATTATAAATAAAATATTAAATCATGTAAAAAGTCTTGTGCATTTAAAGGAAAGTATTGGCAGACATACGAAAGAACTGATGATTTATGTGAAAATGCACTTCGTACAAATGAAATATGTTTGAATAAATAAATATAAAAAAAAAAAAAAATCAAGCTTAACAGATACATTACAAAGCAGGACACTTAACTGGCGCCTTCTGGAATTGCCTGCTTAGAGGCACATATTTACACAAGCATTAGACAAATCAATTTCATTTTATGAGCACAGAAAGAGCAACGATGGATGATGTAGATGTGACTGTTACGATTCTACATGCACCAAAGGACTGTCTGGCAACATCGGGAAAACCAAAAAATCGCTATCGTGAAAACTACTGTGATATACATACCTCTCTCCCCACATAACGTTTTATCAACTTCTCCACCCAGCTGAACTCATCCTATCAGCAGACATCGAATCAGAAAAAAAGGCTTAGCAAATAATTGTAAGATGTGAAATTCGTATTCACATAGATGCAAACAATTAGATGACTTACTGTTATTAGAATAAACAAGGAAAAGGAATACTTTTCAATCTTAAGAAAAGAAGGAATACTTTTTCAGTTTCAGATATTACTCCAAGATTTTGGCATTTAACATAAAACTTAAAAGCTTCAGAACTAGTACCAACTCCATAACGGAAACTTTGATTTTCGATCTTTCACACTGATCATTCCTGTAACACCTCAATGCACTTGACTACATAAAATGATTGTGTGTGTGTGTGTGTGCGTCAACCAACCAATTAGTGCAGCTCATAGTTGGCTAACTAATGTTGAACCTCTGTTATTTCTGAGGAAATCTTTAAGCAATTTTCAGTGAAAAGCATGTAATTTTCAAGAAATTCTAAATGTTCCGCAAAATGATGCGAAGCCCATCTCCATTAAGAATGTTATGAGTTCATTGTGGAAAATAGAATCTGTACACAAATGCCATCCACTGTTGAGGAAATGACCCCATGAAAAAATCATACCTTCAGTAATTTATGAAGTTCTGGATCAAAGCTAGCATCTTGATCCTGGATATGTTGTGATTCTTCAAATAGACGAAGCATCAACCGCTGCATAGATCAATATGCCAAATGAACAACATAATCCCCTCACGTCTTCCTTTATTTGTACTTCCAATAAAACAAGTGGTTTCACGTTCACAAAACATTATACATTTTATAGGCTACTCAATTTGATAAGTTTTTTCAGGGATTACCAAGCAAAGAGACAAGAAAATCAAGATTCTGATGGGAAATTTTTTATAACAAACAGGCATAAGTAAAGCTTTTCAGCCTCTACAAGCAAGAGAAATCACATGATTAGTTCAAAACTAGTTGCCGGAAGCTTGTATAAAAATAATAGCTCCATAACGGAAACTCACTTCACGGTATTGAAAGCAAGAGTTATCAGCAACATGGAGGCCAGCCCACTCCCGTGACTTGTTAAACTCCTGCAGCACCTGGATGCATAAATTAGATCCATTTGTTAAGAATTGATTGTATCCTAATGTATAGAAAAGTTCAAACAGGACAGAGCAACATGAGAAAAGAGTTTCAAAGATGATTGACTGGAGTTGAAGAAAACTGAGCCCATGTTCAATGGAAAATCAGGAATAATCAAAACACTCTATCACACTATGACCACTGACCAAAATTTTGCCTGCTCTGCATAGTCAGTGAAATTAAACTGGCAGGAAGTCGCAAAAGAAATATCATGCCATGGACCTTTATCTCACCTGTTCCTCTGACATGTAGGAAACTAACCAGCAACGGTGATACCATGCACGATAATTCATCTTTGATCGCTGTAACAGAAACAAGAGTCAACTTAGATCATCTTTTTTAAAAAAAAAAATCATGTATAACTGTGAAAAGAAGTAACATGCAGAAATGAGTACTGATAATAGATAAATCCAAGTGAGCTAGATAACAAAATCTTCATTAGAAATACCTTAATAATTGTATTATGGCACCAGTAAAGAATAACCGAGACATTAATACATCTAAGTCATTCAACTATTTAAGCTAACCTTGCTGAACTGTGACTAGTTCCCAGTTTAGTTTCATAGGGAAAATGACAGACTTTTAATTAAATGACATATGGTTTAGATCAAATCAGTTAATGACAGTGAAGCTGCTATACTTAATTTCCCCTCAATGCATCAAAATACATGGCTAAAGTGAGGTATTTCCTTCATGGGCCAATAAACTTACTCTATCTTCTATTTATAAAATAAAATGCCCTACAGACTAAAGTGAGTTTTGCTAAAAAAAAGGTTAGTTCTATTGCCAGATTGCCTTGAAATAATATAAACAACAGATAAAGTACCAAAGCAGAATTATGATAAGAAACTGGATTCTTTTCTTAATAGAAAAAGTTTTCCTTGTCCCTAGGAGGATGTGGTTGTGCTGTTGAGGCAAGGGAGTAAAAACCTGAAGATTCCAGGTGAAAACAAGGCGAACTCAACATGGCGATATAACTCTCAAATGGTGATCAGCCAATAGGCTATAGATATTCATTAGTTTATAGTATAATCCAAAATAAGACCTCTGCCAGTTTTTTCACTAACTCGGATTCTCTTTCCATAATCTCTTGCAGATTTGAACAATTTCCAGCAATCATCTTGATCACCCACCTCCTATCAGTGATTAACAGTAATAAGAACCGTGAATGAGTGACCATCAAAAGGGTAAAATAAAATTCATTTCAAACTAACTCACAGAAAAGACACACACCAATCTCCATGAAGAGATCAAAAGATGTCGTATCAATCTCAATTTGAGAAATAAGTGTGACTTTATTTTCTTCTTTTATTCCTGTGATAGATGATATGGCCCTCACTAGCTTATATTTGGATCCAAGTAGCATCGCACAAGTTGAGCCATAGTTTCTAGTTCGCTCTCTCTCTCTCTCGTTCTCGTTACATACTTTTTTCCTTTTTGAAACTACATTTACATACAGCTGGAACGTGCAACTGTAAACAGGCCCGCTAAAACAAGCCCAAAAAGGGGGATTCAAAGAGAAGATATGCCACTTTGTCAATGTGCCATTACCACATACACCAAACAAATATCTAAAAAGAATTTACATATACAAAGAGAGGTATGTAACCTTTGGCTCCATGCTTGTTCACTTTTAGGTGAATGGGAGAGAATCACAGACGAAAAGATAAGCTCATTCATAAACATGGAAAGAGATTGCTTCTTTGACATAACTAGCTTCCTGAATAAGAAAAAAATGTATGTATCTGTTCAAAAAGTTATTGACAGATGTCACCATTTATAAGAACCGGAAAATAATAATATTATCAAAACAAACCTGGAATTCCATGCTGTTCCAAAATCACAACTTAGAAGCAATAGTGCCCTGCTGTGCTTCATCAATTCACTTTCGAGACTAAGTGAAGAAGATGAGGAGCAGATTGAAGTATTTTTATCATGTCTACGGTGCAATTTATAATTTTTATATGCTTCCACAAATGCATTTTTGGCCGCAACATAAAGTGGAAAGAGAACCTTGGTTGAGATGCCCAGCTTGTGATCCTTAACCCAGAAAAGTGTCCCAAAATTTGTTTTCTGTACAAAACCAACAGATGCTGAAGAAATGCCAATATCTTCATTCAATAGGACAAACTGGGATGGGTGAATGAACCCTATTTCATCACTGGGAGCAGAAGACGCATGTCAGATCGTTAATGACAGAATCACTCTTGAACTCAACATCTCAATAAAAGTAAAAACAATAAATAATAAATAATGCAGATGTAACATATGGATAGGTGAAAAATATCAGGGTGAAGAGTCTGAGAATAAAGTGTATCACCTTAGCTGAAAGGGATTCTTACAGTGGCTTTTAGAGAACCTTCATACAATATAGGCATTTTAAGATTTTAAAAAATGGCAGTTCCTTGTTATGATTTGTAAGCAATAGAGCTTTCTTTGAGAAGAGGGGGAAATTCCTTATTGTAAAACTCCTATGTTTACACAATCACAAGTTGAAATGCTTTACGTTTAAGCACTTCTCAGAGTTGCTTTTACTGCAAATAGATTTCTTACCGCAAGTGTGACAAAGGAGACCCATCGCGAGATAGAATTTTTCCTGATGTGTCTATTGAAAAAATTAGCTAGTCATTATTCAGTAATCTAAAATAACAAACCAGAATAAACTATGTAAATCACAATATCCAATATTCCATCATTCCACTAGCTATATCAAAATTCAGATATAGTTGTCCAAGTTAATGTGTATAATACTACTGCAATCATGGTTCTATAATAGTCTAGATTGTTGATTCAACCAAACAAAAATCAATATGTAATATTATAACATTAATAACCATTAAAATTGTATCCATATACAGAGAAATTGAGATGAGACTAACATGAGAGGATCGGACTCCAATATGCCCTCTAAATGATGCAGAAGCTCCAACGGATCAAGCTCCTCCATCTATAATTGTCTGCTAACTACAAGAGCTGTTTTATTACCCAAATGTCCGCCTATTAAACGGAGAGTAAGATGAAGAAACTTAAAACCCTAAAATCATTTTTCTATCTGGACTTACAAGTAGGAAGAAATAAGGAAATTCAAGCATGAAAATGATAAATTAAAAAGGAAAATCTTACAAACTTGTGTGAAGAATATTTACGGCGCCGATCGCTGAAACTATCGGTATGTTAGTGGCGAAAGCTAGTGGTAGTATGGTACTCCGGCGGGTAGACTTAGGGATGATAAACATAAACTCCCCCTTTACTTCTCAAAATGACGAAGACTTCCCTATATTTCTAACAATAATAAAGACCCCCCAACCACTTTTTGTTTTGCTGTTTTTGTCCTAACACAATTCTTGCATCGACTTAATAAATGGATTTAAATTTAATTTAATTTAGTTTGATCATAAACATAAAAAGAATTACTAACAATTTGGTTTGATATTGAATAAGAAAATTAAACCAAATTAATTTAAACCGATAAATAAATACCTATTTATATAATATGGTTCTTACTCAATTAAGCATCACCCATAAAATGAATTTTGAATAAAGCTAATGTGTTAAAAATGGGAAAACATACAAACAAAATTATTTGTTTTTTGCTCGATATAGACTTATTATCCGTAATGCCCATGCAACTGAAACTAATGTGTGTTTGCCGTTTGGTACTGAAAAATATTTTAAAGAAAAATAAGTAAATATTTTTGTGTGTGTTCGATTGAAGTAAAAAGTATTATCATAAAAATATTTGTACATAATTTAAAGGAAATTTTCACAAATATCCATTATAATAAACGTAATTATGCTCCATAGCTATAATTTACATATTTATGAGTTGTAGCTACAGTTTAAGTTGCATCGTTTGTATAATTTGTGGGTGAGTTTGTATAATTCGCGAATACGTTTGTATAATTGAGCTATTTTTGTATAAACTCAAAATAACAAATCTATACAAATACAAACATCTAAACTTTAAACATATATATAATTTATACTATACAAAATTATATTATACAAAAGTTATACAAAATTCGAATTATACAAACATGCGAATTATACAAACTCAAAACTCCAGCCCACGTAATTATCACTAAATGTTGATCGTGAGTGGTAATTAACTAAAACTATAGGGATGACAACTAATTAACTAGTATATATTTGCTTAACCATGTAATTCTCCCATAATTTAAAGGGATAAGACACAAGTACCCTCTAAACTATGCCCGAAATAGCAGAGACACCTAAACCTAACTAGGGTCCTATTACCCCCTCGAACTCACTTTTTTCATATTTTTGTGCACCTTTTGTCCTGAAGTGGCACCTTCAACTACCCAAGTTGACTGTGTTTGTACACACGCGCTTGCCACATTTGTAAATAATTTTTTTTTAAAAAGAAGATTTTTTTTTTAAAATATCCTTATTTTCGTTATCTTGTAGTTAAATTAAGTTAGTGCGCATATTTTTTTTCCTTGTATCTAAACTTTTTTTTTTACCTTCATTTATTATTTTTTTCTATTGATTTTATTTACTCTTTTTATTTTCTTTGTCTTTCCTTTTGATTTGATTTCAAATAAATTAATTTCAAAAGGATATCAAAATAAATGAAGAAAATCAAACTAAATATAAAAAAAATTAACCCATTAAAACTAAAGGACACTTTTTAATTATTTTTTTTAAAAAAAGAATACACATAATTTTTTAAAAATAATTAAAAGTGAAAAGATAAGAAATTAATGAAAAAGAAAAATATACAACGCTTAAAGTGAGAAAGAAATTAAAATAAATATTTTACAAGGAGAGAAATGAAAAAAATTAAATATGTATAAGTTTAATATCAATAAATATATGTACTAACTAATTATAAAGTTACCAATTAAAAAATGGTATGTGTGTCTAATTTGTTCACTCATCACTAGTCATCAAGAGAGTATGTACACTCTTTATGCCACGTCAGCATTTATGGTGTATTTATTTCATTTTAAATTAGTCAAGGGGTAATAGCACCCCAATTAAATTTAGGTGCGTCTTTGAGATTTCAGTCATAGTTGTCTAGGGGTACTTATGTCTTATCGACTTATTCTAATTTAAACAAATACTATGAAAGGTAAGGTGATGGGATGAGAGTTATGGGGTGCGAAGACGAAGTATATCGAATGGTAGGAAAGACACAATCAATGTAGAACATCACTAGTAAACTTGTCCTATTTTTATTAGGTAAGTCATTTTCCTTATGAGCTTGTGTTGTTTTAGAAAAAATGTTCCCAAAATATATGACCACTCAAAAGTCATATGGTAGACATTAAAATTTTGTAGGATTCTACAAGACATGTTAAATTAGAAGTTGTACTTGATTCCAGTTAGAATTTTAGAGGCTACTCTAACCCTAAACCCTAGCTTATAATTATATAAAGAGTATTTATATTCTTTTAAAGAGGCATCTTAAATATTCTGCAAATAAATTCATGAAATATTTATAAAGAGATAAAATTAAAAATTATACTAGTTTGAGAAATACGTCACTAACGACCTTCGAATCATGGATAAATCTTATGTGAGAAGGATAAATCTTATGAAAGAGGAATCAAGGGATGAACAAAATTGTATCCATATTGTTTTAATAAAATATTCTTATTTCTTCAGATTTTATTTATTTCAAATTTGTTGCAAGCATATACATGAGAAAAATGGGGGAAAATATTTTCTTATTTTTCTATGTTTGGTTCGATAAAATTTTTAAAAATATTTTCTTTAGAAAAATAAATTCCTTAAAAATTAGGAAATTCACTTCTTAAATGAAAGTAGGGAAAACAAATTTTAATAAGTGACATTCTATGTTTATTGTATCCTGCCCAAACATCAATATGCTTGACCACCCGAGGCTCCACTCTCCACTTTATCCTACTTTTATAGTGTTTTCCTATAAATACTTTTGAGACAACATCTTCCTGCTTACTTAACAAACATTAAAAAAATAATCTAGGAAAAATTAGGGAAAAATCAAACCCAACTCATTCAACGCGTCCAATCTGCCTAATCCATTTAAGTTTGGATGAGTTATTGAGCCTCAGATTCGGATCGAGACCGTGGCGGTCCGAGTCAACATCATGGCGGTTTGGGCCGACGCCGTAGCAATTTGGGTCGATGTTGTGGCGGTTTGAGTGGTGGTTCGGATGCCAACTTGGGTGGATATTTTGGTGTCAATTTGGGTCGCGAATAATTTCTCTTATCCCTTTACCTTTCACCATATGTTTTAGAATCCATTCATGGAGATTTGGGTGGTGGTTCGGATGCCAATTTGGATGCCAACTTAGGTGTAGACGTGGGTGTCAATTTGGGTCGTGAATCAGTTCATGTTATCCCTTATCTTCCACCACCTGTTTTAGAGTCCATTCATTAAGATTTGGGTCACGATTCAACTTCTATTATTCGTAATCTTCCACTACCAATTTAGGTTATAACTCTGTTTTAGAATCCATTCATAGTACCTCATACTCCAGTCCCCCCGTTCATCTTCCATTATTCTCCCATCACAGAATCAGAACCCACATTCATCTCCCATTATCCTCACAGCACAGAATTAGAACCCCCTTTTATCTCCCATTATCCTTATCACAGAATCAAAATACGCAGTCAAATCGAACAAATGTGTCAAATGAATGAATTTGGTTTATTTTAGGCGGGGTCAAATTGGGTTGAGTTAGTAAATGAAAATGAATAATTGTTAACTCACCCAATAAAATTACTTGAATCAAAATAAGTTGTACTGAAATGGACTAAATTACAAGTCATAATCTGTTATATTCTCAAAATCTCAAGTCTCAATCTCCACATTTCTTCTTAGACACCCTCAAGTCTTCTTGTTTTTACTTCAACTATTAGGTAATATTGTTTCTCATTTTTCACTTATTTCATGTATAGAAAAGTGGAAAAACAAAAACTTGTATAAATACATGTAAAGAAAACTTTCAAAAAAGAAACAATACTAAATTGATAGATATTGATTATTATATGAGTTTTAAATTCACCCAATAGCTTTTGTTTATGTTTCATTTTTTTATTATTATTTTCTTATCAATCGAGAGACGTTCTTATCACTGAAATACCCAAATTATGATTAACATACTGAATTGATAGCTATTGATTATTATTTGAGTTTTAAATTCACCCAATAACTTTTGTTTATGTTATTTTTTGGTTTTTTTTTCTGATTTTCTTATCAATCGAGAGACATCCTTATTACTGAAATACCCAAATTAAGATTAATTATAATCTTTTTCATTTTACTGCAAGTCTTATTTTGATTTTGATTGACATTGATGCTTATGTATTTCAACCCTATCTCCTTGCTATGATTTTTTTCATTTGTTACCGCCGTTTAGGATATAGACTTGGGTAAATCTGTAATATTTTTTATTGTTTTTTTCTTTTTGATTTTTTGTGAGTTAATCTTTATTAGGGATCTCAAAATCCAAATTGAAGATAGGATAGAAATATATCTTCAAGAAGATGACATTTACTATAACATTATGACCTCTTCTATACAAATAGCGCGTGATTTTTTCTATGTCGACAATTTGATGGTAGTATTCTACATATTGTGTCCTTGTTTATACTGATTCAATTTTTGGGACCTTTTTGCCCAAGAAAAACTACTATAGTCATACTTTGCAATATCAATTCTATTCTTGGATCTTTTTGCTTCGAGAGAAATTACTAGCGTAATACTTTGCAATATTGATTCTATTATTAGACCTTTTTGTCTTGAGAGAAATGAAAATTTTTATTATGATTAAGGCATACCAACTCATACTTGTGTGAGGGTATTTTTACATTAATTTTAATGTGATATGTGGGACCTACAACATCAATTCAACTTTTCCTCAACCATTTTTTTTCTTTCGTAGCTTTTCTCTTTCATGTTTTGTTTCATTTTCTATCTTTTTAGTATCTATTTTGAAACAAATTTTATTACTACCTCATTTTTATTTTTGCTTACCATAAAAAAAATAAAAAATTGTCTTATATATTTTATCAATATAATTATTTTTTAATATTTTGTCACTAAATAAATGCATAAGATATTAATAGTCAAACTTAATATTTTAAAACTTTTTTAGTTGTAATTTATGGAGTTGTCATTGAAGATAAAATTGTGTTGGTTATATATTTTGTAAAAATATTTAAAATTATGTTTTTTTTAATATACTTAGATACAATTTTAAAAGTGAAAAATGAGTTTAAAAATAGATTATTAGATGTTCAAGTTTTTTAATATAACTTCAAATTGAAAAAAAAAATTATATTTCAAATTTTGATGGCCAAACATTGAGTTTAAAATAAATTGAAATATTATTACGAAAAAATAAATATTTCTATGTTTGAATGGATCCTAAAAGTAGAACAACGGATAAACTAATGGGAAAAAAGACTAATTAGATCGTCTAATCAATTTCTTGAAAGATCATTCACTAAAATTAAAATTTTGAAATGGGAAAAGATTTTAAATAATGTAATATTTTTGAGACAATAATTTTCTGCTTAATTACCAAACATTTAAAAAATAATTTTAAAAAAAAAAGAATTTTAGGAAAAATGATGGCAAAATCAAACCTAAATCAACTCCAATCCGCCCGATCCATTTAAGGTTAGATGAGTTATTGACCCACTTATCATTTATCCAACTCACTTTTACGCAGTCAAATCGAATAAATGTGTCAAATGAAGATATTTAATGAATGAATTTGATTTATTTTAGACGAGGTCAAATTGGGCTGAGTTAATAAATGAAAACGAGTGAGTTGTTAACTCACCCAATAAAATCACTTGGATCGAAATGAGTTGTACGGGCTAAAATACTTGTCATAATTTCCTACATTCTCAAAATCTCAAGTCTTAAATCTCCATATTTCTTCTTAGTCACTCTAAGTCTTCATATTTTTACTTCTAATATCAGGTAACGTTTCTCATTTTTCACTTTATTTCAGGTAAAGAAAAGTGGAAAAACAAAAACTTATATACATACATGTAAAGGAAACTTTCAAGAGAGAAACAATACTGATTTAATAGTGATTGATTATTATCTGAGTTTTAAATTCAGTCAATAATTTTTGTTTATATATTTTTTTATGATTTTCTTATCAATCGAGAGAGACGTTCTTATTACTGAAATATACAAATTATGATTAAGGCTATAATCTTTTTCATTTTCTGCAACTCTTTATTTTGATTTTGATTGACATTACTGCTTATGTATTTCACCCTTAACTCTTTGCTACAATTTTTTTCTATTTGGTACCATCATTGAGGATTAAGACTTGGGTCACTCAGTAGGATTTTCTATTGTATTTTTTTCTTTTTGATTTTTTGTGAGTTTATCTTTATTATACCATCTCTAACTCACCTCTATTTTATTCTCTATTCTCTATATTTAGAGAGTAAAATAGAGAATGAGCTCTCCAGCCCCCCTCCATATTACTCTCTATTTCACTTTTTAATTATTTTAATATTATTTCTATTGTATCATTAATTAAGTCTTTATTATTTGTAATTAATTTTCTATATAACATCTAAAAACATATTATTGACAAGTTACTATTTTTATCCGAATTAATAATTTTCTATTTTATTTGTTAAAAAATCATTTTAAATATGTAATTTCAAATTATTTTAATATTATTTATTTTATATGAGACTATTAATTAAGTCTTTAATAGTTGAATTATTTTCTAAGTAATATAACATCTAAAAACATATTATTGATAAGTATACTATTTTCATCCCGAATTAACAATTTTTCTATAATTTTTTTTAAAAAAAAATTGTCACTTTAAATATTTAATTTAAAATTATAATTATTTTTCACTATGAAGAATACACAAAATCTACATGATAATTCAAACAATCTACTTTTATGTTATAGTGATAAATTATTAAACTACACTTTTTAATGAGCATGAAAATACTTTTTGCTATAATTCAAAATGAAATAGGGGAAGTAAATTAGTACACGTAATAGTTGGATACAAGATGAAATTGTTAATTTTAAACAATTTTTTGATACACATAAAAAAAATATGGACAAAAAATTACTCATTTTGAGCTCTGTAATGCATTAATAGAGCATTATGGGAGCAATGTAATAGTCTTGAAAGTCGAATATTTATGTAAAATTTAAAATTAAATTTTACGATAATGCATTATTTATTATGTAATTGTATTTCATCAATGATTTCACTTTTATTTGAATTGTTTGTTAGTATGTATTATACATAATATTTGTTGTAATTTATTTTATTTAGAAATTTAGAATAAAATATAATTTTATATTTAATGAAAATTTTGAAAAGAATAAAATTTATATTACACGAAAATTATATAGATTATAGGGTAATTATTTGCAAAAAGAAGAAATGATTTATATTATGAAATAAGAAAATAAAAATGAAATAGAAATAATAATATAATATTGAGGAGAGAGAAAAATATATTTTTTTAGAGAGTAAAATAGAGAATAGGGTTGTTGTTGGTTGTCTGAAAAAATAGAGAACTTTATATTTAGAGAGTAAAATAGAGGGTAGGGTTGGAGATGCACTAGGGATCTCGAAATCCAAATTGAAACCCTATCTCCTTGCTATAATTTTTTCTATTTGGTACAGCCGTTGAGGACAAAAACTTGGGTCACTCTAGAATTTTCTATTGTTTTATTTTTATTTTTTATTTTATGAGTTTATCTTTATTAGGTATCTCGAAATCCAAATTGAAGATAGAACTCTTTGTTTGCATCTTCATCATCATTCCTCTTGCGAGCAATACGAACTCTGACCCTCCTTCCGACATTTTCAACTCCTTTTAAGTCTAAACTTACACTTCCTAGGGTTTCAAAGGAGACGGTGAGAGTACTAGTTTTTGAGGCTTAAAGTAAAAGTTTTACTAAGCATCTCGCCTTTGCAAATGATGTGCCTACGATACTATAATTTTGTGGCATGAATGACACATATTTTAAAGATCTATGTAGGTTGATTATTGATTACTTCATTGGGTATATTTATTTTTTTTCTGCCCGTTTTATTTGTCGGTTACATTATGATTTCAAAATTATCTAAAGAAAAAAAAAAACAAATTACAATAATTAAGAAAAATTGACCAAAATTGTTCTTAATGTATGAGTAATGATTTATTTTTATCGTTAATATATTTACTTAATTGAAATGATCCTTAATGTATAAAGAAATGTGTTCATTTGGGTCCTTTACCTTAAACCTAATAGATGAACTAATCAATCTACTTTGAATCACGTTAGTGAGGGAGAAAGGCATCAATCATAAAAGCCTGACCAAATTAATAAAATCGACTTAATAAACGGAATTTAATTTAATTTAGTTTAGTTTAGTTTAGTTTGATGATAAATATAACTAGCAATTTGCTTGATATTGAATAAGGAAAAAATCAAACCAAATTAACTTAAATGGACAAATAAATACCTATTCACTTGTAGTGATTTATTCTATGTTTACTCATGTTCAGTGTAAAAAGATTATCCGTAAATGTGAAAAATATTCAATTTTTTATAAAATTTTGTAGATTTAGATATTTATAAGCACAAACATTATTTATAACAGGAATATGAACATTTAAAGCAGTGCTATTAATATACTATGATTAAGTGAACTAGCGAAGTGGTTGTATTAAAAGTACTGAAAATGGTCCTTCAATTTTGTGATTTAGAGTTAATATACCCTCATTACAAGTCATTTACATAAATCCTATTGCTACACAAAGTATGAACATCAAAATTTAAGAATTCTATGCCTAATTAAGAAGGCAGTTAAGCTCATTCTCGAAAATAATCGACTCAAGCTCATCATAATTTTTTTGTGACTCTAAAAGTGTTCATCATAACTTTTTTTTCGTGACTCTAAAAGGGCTCAACAATAGAAGTTGAAATTCAGTTGGAATCCATATAGTCTAGAACTAGTTATTTACTATGAATAGCCTCCTATTATTGATAGAAAGTTTACCACCCGAATTGTTAGTAATAGTTGTGGATTAAGGAGCCGAATCGTTACTAGTATTATTATTCCTGCTTGTGGGGATCATTCAACTGCAATACTAGGAAGGGGGATTCGTGAAACTGTTGAGACTAAAGGTGTACAGACAAATTTATCTCTTGAGAAGGCATTACTTGATAGGTATGCAAGGTGCGGATGTTTGACACAGGCAACAAAAATGTTTGACGGGATGAAGTTTCATGACAATGTTGTGTCGTCATGGACTTCTCTGGTGCACTATTTTGGGGTTGACGATGTTGTAATGTGGACTATATTATTTTGAAATTGAGTTGGGTCCAACGTTCATTCTAGTCAACAACGTCCATTTGTAGTATTCATTTCCACAAAAATTAGCAACACACCATATTCTGCAAAGAGACAGAAAATCCAGTGAACTCCGATCTATTGTTGATTTCATTAATTAGCAACTTATGAAAAAATAAAAAGAAATTGATTTAACCTTGGAGAAGAAGCTAGAATTCTGGCTCTCCGACTTTACAGTGATAGAAATCAAATAAAATCGGAGTGGCTATTAGCAAGTACACTAGGAAAATATATCATTCTAAGTCTTTAAATTAAAAATGTGCTCTTACAAAAAGAATACATAATTGCATACATTTTCCAACCAGAGAAGATGAAGTATGAGCCAAGTAGGATCCTTCCTATTAACGAATGTGACACCATTTTGTACTCTTTTTCTTTTTCCCTTTAGGTGAAATTGAAAGGAATTCCTTTATAATACTCCTAGTTTATTCACTTTATCCTTTTACTTTTAAGTAACTAAAGAATAATTTATTTATTTTCCAAAAAAAAAAAAAAAAACAGATTACAGAGTTTTAATCCATAAAAAACTCATGAGATAGTTGTACTTGAAGCCCATTTTACACGCCTAAACTGTGGTTATTATAGGAATGATGAATTAGTAGTTGTTTAATTTACTTGTATTTCTATTATTACTCGCCGTGCTGCGCGCTCCATATTAACAAAAAATAATTATAACAAATTTTATGAATAAAAGTAACAAATGTGTGAAATTATAAATATTATGAATAAAAGTAGCAAATGTGTAAAATTATAAAACGATTTCTGACTTCTAATTTTCCAGTTATATAGAACTCCGCTGTTCAAATATTACAATTTACATAGATATAATATTTTACTTAAATTAATTAAAAAGTAAAAAAAATGAAATAAATTGTATTAATGTAATTTTCTGAATGTAACTGTAATTTATATTAAACTCTATAATATTACTCTTGAAAAGTTGTATTTTTGTATAATTCCTCAAAAGATTTAATTAGAGAAGGTTAATTTAATGAATAATCACTCAACTATGTTTTCTTGCACAAATGTTGTTATATATGTATACTAGCTAGTGTTTTAAAAAGCGGGGGCATGAGGCGAGACGTTTCATACAGTACAGGGCGAGGCGTAAGCCTCGAGACACGGGGCGTAAGTCCCATGGATCTATGGGGCATAGTCTCATGTATATTCAATTTTATAGTTTTATTACTAATAAAACTATAAAATAAGCAAAAGTAAACCTTTCAATGATTTATGATTTTTATTTGAGATAAGTATTAATAATCAATAATGAAGAAAAGAAGTATTATAATTACTATTTGAGAAATATCATTACACCAATAATAAAAATACTATTTAAAGGAAAAAAATTCAAAAAAAATAAATTAAAAACGCCTGGGCATACGTTTTTACGTCCAGGACTTACGTTTCTATGCTTGGGGATTACGCCTTATGGATCTACGTCTTTAATTTACGTCCAGAAGCATTTTTGGTACGCCCCGCCCCGAAACTCTCCCCAAAAACGTTTTTGAAAACACTGATACTAGTCATTGAACTATTTTATATAATAAAAAAGTCATTCAATTTTACCAAGTATTATATAAAATTACTCCTAGAAAATTTCACAATTGTGAAATTACAGTTGTCCTATAAAATTTCATCCTACATTACAAAATAAAGAAAAAATATCAATATTATTACAAGAAGAAATGCAATAAGTATTATTTAATTTAATACTTTCTTATTGCCGTAAAATGTTGGTAATCCAGCTAGAGAACACTTGAAGCAACTAAATTCTTTGTCAACATTAGTTAATTAAACTCTATACACTATAAATTAATTGCACATTCTTGGTTAATTCACTTTAATGTAAAATTACTTATTTATTTTTTTTCTTTGGTTGTTTTGAAGTGTCTATAGTTAATTATTGAAATAGAGCATGAGAAGTAGGAGAGTGTGTGATATTTTAGCATCAAATATTATAAATTGTTTCTTGATTTCTTTTTTATGGTTTAGGAATGTAGTGCAATATCATTTTCTCGATCTGTTTTGATATGTTTTTTCTTAAGGGGTCTAGCTATTAGGGGTGTGCAAAGACATATTAATGACTTAAAGAATAAAGTTTAAAATTTAAAATTCTACCGCAATCCAGCTGATTTATACGTAGTATATTGTGTTGATAGCGATGGTGGAGGGCAAATGATGTGATGTATTATGCAGTGTTCACTTTACTAAAATGTCAATGTCATATTTTGGAAGAAAGACAAGTGTTAAATACGAGTTGAGAGTTAACCATAGAATTAAGTAAAGTTTGCATCATAATTAAAATCGAGTCGACAGCTTAAATCATATAATTTTTTGGGTACAAGTTCATGAATCATCTATTAATACTCCAAAACATCATTTATCTCATTAATTAATTAACCAACTCTTTCTTGAATTAGCATTACCCAAAAACACAGTCAACAACAACAAATCAAGTGTAAACAATCTGAGAAAGGTGTAGTATACACAAATTTATTCTTACCTAGAAAGATTGTTTTCCAAATATGTTCTCAACTACTCACTCCGTCCATTTTTTATTGTCATAATTTCCATTTTTAGAGTCAAACTATAAAAACTTTGACTAATATTTTACAATGATTGATATGCAAAAAAATTGCAATTATAGTGTTTTTCGTATAGTTTTTGAATGTCTAAATTTTTTGGTTAAAATATCAAATTATTAAAATCTAATTTAACTTTGAAAGTTAGTCAAATTGACTTTCGAAAAACTTGACTAACTTTTCAAAAAACGCAACATGACAATTAAAAGTGGACGGAAAAAGTAACATAGTTCAAAAAAGTGAATTGTCAAATGCATAATTTTCCTCTATAATAACAGTAAATCACAAAGTGTTACTCTCAAATAAATGTAACTACAACATTATTGGGCGTAATATATAAATAGTGTAAGATTTAATCATCGTAAAAATTTCACTTTGATGTACTGCTAAAGTTTGTTATCTAGTGTATCTTTTTAAAGGTGCAAGATTTGTTGTTCGTCTTGTATTCCCAAGATACTTAGAGCAAAACTTTGAAGAACTTGGTAAGACACAATAAAGTTTAAGAACATTTTCACAACTAGAAAATTAAAACTAGTAGAGAAACTAGAATCAGAAACAAATTAGATAAAATATACGAAATATTTATTTTTCTTAAAGAAGAATTGTTGTCAATCTGTGTTTAAAGAATCTTACTGATTCCAACAAACTTTGCAGAAACACGAAGTTACCAAAGTTTAATGAACCAGTGAAGAACAGAAGAACATA